>JAABKJ010000346.1:0-51786 GCA_011634705.1 Andricus grossulariae | reverse complement strand
GAATATAAGCCATACCCATATGTAACCTACACCTGAATATAAGCCATGACCGAATATAAGCCATAGCCGAATATGAGCCTTACCCCAATTTAGGTCATACCCGAATATAAGCCATACCCGAATATAGGATATACCCGTATGTAGGCCATACCCGAATATGATCCATACTCGAATGTAGGCCATATCCGAATATACGCTATACTAGTTTCCAAGCCAAACCCGCATATAAGCCATATCCGAATATTAGCCATATCGGATATAAGCCATATTCGAATATAAGCTATAACCAAATATCATCTACACCGAATATAAGCTATACCCGAATGTAAGCCATATCCAAATATAAACCATACTCAAATATAGGCTACACCCGAATATGAGCCATACCCAAATATAAGCTATACCCGAATATAAGTCATATCTGACTATAAGCCATATCGGAATATAAGCCATACCCGAATATAAGCCATACCCGAATATAAGCCATACCCGAATATAAGCAATACCCGAATATAAGCAATACCCGAATATAAGCCATACCCCAATATAAGCTACACCCGAATATAAGACATACCCGAATATAAGCCGTACCCGAATATAAGCCATAACCGAATATAAGCCATACCCGAATATAAGTCATATCTGACTATAAGCCATATCGGAATATAAACCATACCCGAATATACGCCATACCCGAATATGAACCACATCTGAATATAAGCCATGCCCGAATATAATACATAGCCATACTCTAATATACGCTATACTATATTACAATGCATACCCGAATATAATTCATATCCGAATATAAGCCATATCGGAATATAAGCCATACCCAAATATGAGACATACCCGAATATAAGCCACATCCGAATATAAGCTATAACCGAATATAAGCCATACCCGAATATAAGCCATATCTGAATATAAGCCATAATATGAGCTATGCCCTAATATAAGCCACATACAAATGTAAGCCATACCCGAATATAATCCATACCCATATGTAACGTACACATGAATATAAGCCATACCCGAATGTAAGCCACATCGGAAGGTAAGCCATACCCGAATATAATCCATACCCATATGTAACCTACACCCGAATATAGGCCATACCCGAATATACCCCACATCTGAATATAAACCATACCTGAATGTAGGCTATACCCGAATATAAGCCATACTCGAATATACTCTATACTAGATTAAAAGCAATAAATTAATATAAGCCATACCCGATTATAAGCCATATCTGAATATAAGTTATATCGGATTTAAAGCCATACCTGAATATAAGCCATACCCGAATATAAGCCATACTCGAATATACTCTATACTAGATTAAAAGCAATAAATGAATATAAGCCATACCCGATTATAAGCCATATCTGAATATAAGCCATATCGGATTTAAAGCCACACCTGAATATAAGCCATACCCGAATATAAGCCATATCCGGAAATTGTCTGAAAATTGAAAAAAATCCAGGAAAATCCGGGAATTGTCTTTGATTTTAGTTTTGATATTCAATTTTGGGTTGACAATTTATCCTTTTTAGATAAAAATTCGCCTTTTTTGGTACAAATTAATCCTCCTTGGTTAAAAATGTAACTTGTTGCTCGAAAATGGAATTATTCTAGTTACATGTTCATCATTTTAATTGAAAATTGATAACCTTGAAAATGTAACTAATTTCTAAATATTAGTTTTTTTTGTTTGAAAATTATTTATTTTTTTCAATGAAAATGTAATTATTCCAATTAAATATTCCATCATTTTAGTTAAAAATTCATTTGTTTGTTTCAAAATTAATGTTTTTATATGATAATTTGACTATTCAATTTTTGGTTCACAATTAATTTTTTTTATTTGAAAATTCATGTGTTTTGTTGAAAAATCGTCTTATGGTAGAAAATTTAACTATTGCAGTTTCAAGATTCCGCAATTTAGTTTAAAATTCACCACTTTAGTGGCAAATTAATTTTTTAATTAAAAATTCAACTATTCCATTTTTTATTAAAAATTCTTTAGCTTCGTGGAAAATTAATTTTTTGTAACTGACAAATTTACAATACTATTTCTGGTTAATTGAAAATTCATAAAATTGCAAATGTAACTATTTTCCAAATATTAGTTTTTTTTTTGTTGAAAATTATTATTAGTTTTTTCAAATGAAAGTGTAATTGAATATTCCATCATTTTAGTTGAAAATTCATCTGTTTGGTTTAAAATTAATGTGTTTATCTGATAATTTGACTATTCAATTTTTGATTAACAATTCATTTTTTTATTCGAAAATTCATGAGTTTTGTTGAAAAATCGTCTTTTTGGGAAAATTATTTTTTTTTGTTCGTTGAAAATTCAACAATTCCAGTTAAAGATTCATCATTTTAGTTAAACATTAATCTTTTAAGTTTAAAATTCAACTATTTGGTTGAAAATTTGTCTATTTAGTAAAAAAATTCATTTTCATTGTTGTTGAAAATTCATTATTTTAATTGAAAATTCATTTTTTTTTAATTCAGCTATTTCAGTTGAAGATTCATCATTTTAGTTAAAAATTCATCAGTTTAGTGGATAATTAATTTTTTCCACTGAAAATTTAACTATTTCATTTTTAGTTGAAAATTGATCTTTTTAAGTTTAAAATTCAACTATTTGGTTGACGATTTACCTGTTTTAGTTGAAAATTCAACTATTTTGTTCAAAATTTATTTATTTTTTTGAAAATCGTATTTTTTGGAAAAAATTAGGTTTTTTTTCGGCTGAAAATTCAACTACTCCAGTTGAAGGTTCATCATTTTTGTTGAAAATTCATCATGTTAGTTGAAAATTTATCTTTTTTTTTTAAATTCAACTACTCCAGTTGAAGATTCATCATTTTAGTTGAACATTTATCAGTTTGGTGAATAATTCATTTTTTCTACTGAAAATTTAGCTATTCTATTTTTAGTTGAAAATTGATCTTTTTAAATTAAAAATTCAACTATTTGGTTCAAAATTTGTCTTTTTTATTTGCGAATTCAACTATTTCGTTGTAAATTCATTTACTTTGTTGAAAATCGTACTTTTTGGAAAAAATTAGGTTTTTTTTTGGTTGAAAATTTAACTACTCCAGTTGAAGATTCATCATTTAAGTTAAAGATTCATCAGTTTAGTGGATAATTAACTTTTTCCACTGAAAATTCAACTATTCCATTTGTAGGTAAATATTGATCTTTTTAAGTTCAAAATTTAACTATGTGGTGGAAGATTTGTCATTTTTAGTTGAAAATTCAACTATTTCGTTCAAAATTCATTTCCTTTTTTTGAAAATCGTCTTTTTTTTGGAAAAAATTAATTTTTTTGTCGTTGAAAATTCAACTACTCTAGTTAAAGATTAATTATTTTTGTTGAAAATTCATCATGTCAGTTGAAAATTTATCTTTTTTGTTTAAAATTCAGCTATTCCAGTTGAAGATTCATCATTTTAGTTGAAAATTCATCAGTTTAGTTTATAATTAATTTTTCCCACTGAAAATTTAGCTATTTTATTTTTAGTTGAAAATTGATCTCTTTCAATTGAAAATTCAACTATTTGGTTGAAGATTTGTCTTTTTTATTTGAGAATTTAACTATTTCGTTGTAAATTCATTTACTTTGTTGAAAATCGTCTTTTTGGGGAAAAAATTAATTTCTTTCGTTGATAATTCAACTACTCGAGTTGAAGATTCATCATTTTAGTTGAAAATTCATTAGTTTAGTGGAAAATTAATTTTTTCGACTGAAAATATGTATGCATGTATGCTTCTATCGTAAGCGGGTCCTTATATTTATAAGCCGGAAAAATGCGGGAATTATCTGGGAATTTCATGGGCAAAATTTAGTAGACACCCTGAATCAGTATCTAAAATTCATAAAAAATCGAATGCCATTTCCTGTCCATACTGATAAAAACCACTTTTTTAGTATTCACTGTCACACGCAAGTGCATTCAGTTAGTAAATGAGAGCGATATATCGCACCTTAGCCGCAATTTTATCGTCTCCAGATAGCGTTAGTTAAGACTTGAATACTTAATATTCAATGACGCGAGCTTATCTCCAGAAGCTTATACATACGCTCAGAATAATTACACTATTTACGTTCTCCAGAAGGAATTTTCGCGATAAAGATTTGCATGGTTGCTACGCTAAGGATGCTGTCATTGTAAACAAAAAACCGGAAGTAGTGATGGTGTCTACCATTTCCCACAATTTATCATCTTTTTCTTTCAAGAGCTCGAAAATTAGGCTGCGGCTTATATTCGGGTACAAAAGTTCTCACTTCAGACTTTTGTACCCGAATATAAGCCATACCCGAATATAAGCCATAACTGAATATAAGCCATACCCGAATATAGGCCAATAATAATTTCGATCTCTTTACAATTCTGTTCCAGAAGGTCGAGAAACGCCACTTTCGCCACCTCCAAATTCTAGTTCTTCCTTACAAACGTCTCCACGGGGATTGGGATATACTTGTGGACCTATCGATGGATCTCTCTACGCCGTGGTCCACCAAGGTACCGGAGGTGGGGCTCGTGGTTCCCCACTGACGGTTTCTATGGATAGTGGTATCAGCAGTGCACCTCCTCAACGACCAAGTCCTCCGGAAATCGAAACCGAGAATCAAGCTCATGGTGACCTTGATAAACTCCTACATGATATGATGCTTACTGTCGAGGTAAATGGTTGCTTAAGATGACCAAATTTTCTCGGCATTAGCATGAAAAAGGCCCCCTTAAGACTTTTTGAGACAAAGCCATCCAAAGTTCGCCCAAATATGCTCATTTACGGTTGCTTTCGAGACATGAGTATAGCCTTGGTAGATTGACCTTGACTTAGAAAAACACGAATATCTCCCAAGCAAGAACCGGCCGTGAGGACCCTTTTCATGTGGAGGCCCACATTTTATCAAATCATTTGATAACATATTCATAGACAAACATTCATTGTTACTTGCTTGAGTATCAAGGGGTTTTCAATGAAAATCTACTTAGTTTTTTTACAATCATTAAAGAAGATACATAAATCATAGTGTAATTCAAAACCAATTACGGTGCTCTCTGAGGATGTTCAGCTTACCTGAAATATAGCTTTGTTGACTCGCGAGAAATAGAAGCTCGTTATCGTGTAGTGGATTTGTTGTGCTAATGCGACAGACACAAAACATATGGGACTCCCACCTATTTCACATTTATGGGACACTCAAGGATCTCATAGTTCTCACCTGAAACTAGCATTAAAATCTATAGGACTGACAGGGCTCTATGTCTTCCTGTACCTCCCACATGAGCAACGTGGATAACACGTTTATGGAGCGACCAAGTAATTGGTCAATTCTTATGAAATTTACATCCCACTTAGTATAACAAGTACGAACGAATTAATCCTTATTTTCTGTTCTAATCGCTAATCATCCATGTAACACCGTGATGAAGTCACATGTAACAATTTGCTTTTAGAAAGTAGGCATTATTTGTGACATTCCAGTCAGTAGCAAATTCTCTGATTATCAGATCATGTATTGGGAACTTCAGCGCCCGAAATTCCGTGGCACCTTTTCTTTTGTTTTCTTCGAGATGGAACCTTTTCATTTAGAAATGTCGATGTGTTTTCGTATCACTATTGGCGAGGATCACTATTGGTGAAGATTGTCAATAGTTTGAGTGATTTAAAAGTAAATGTGTCCAACTCAATTTTGCTGGGGACATTAAGTAGAAACCTAATAACTGATCAGGCGAATGTACATATACAGCTTTAGAAGATGTTACGAAACAAAATCTGGCTGAGACACGTTTCTCAACCGCATTACGCACCTGATGTCAAAAGTAGATTCATTATATTCTCCCCCTCTTTAACAAATCCCTCACTTCTAATCTTGTCTCTTTATTTGAATGTGCAGTCAATGCCAGATCCCCCGACGGATGAATATCATCGATCGGACAGAAACGGTAAGACATACGCCCAAGAGCCTCGCAGTTACAGCAGCCACGGCAGTCATCCCACTTCATCGAATTATTCGACCTTGAAGGATTCGTACAGAAGCTACAGTGCCGCCAAGGAGTCGAGCCCTCCCTACAATTCCAGCAGTAGTTACAGTACCTTGAAGAACGATTACAGAGAACCGCCTTCCGTTCGCAAAGAAATTTCAGTTGGTAGAGAGAACGGGGGCAGGGCTCACGACGTGGTCGATTTTCGAGGATCTCCAGATCGGAAAGAGTCTATGAACGACTCCTACCGACAGCACACGGATTCTTTTTCGCCTCCTGGGAACATAGACTTCATCGATGATGACATTCCTTATCACGCGAGGCAAACTAGTCAACCCTTCTCGTATGGTGCCACTTCGGATATGATCAAACATCAGAAACTGTCCTCGCCTTCCTTGGTCAGGAAGGCCTCGGTACGAGGAGCTGCACCCGTCGTTGATCTAGATGACATCCTTGGGGAAAGTGGCAGGAGGCCCATCAGCCCTCTCAATTCCAATACGCCAGATCCGCCACCGGAATTCGCTAATGGTCCAAGCAAGCTGAACTCTGAGCACATTGATGGGTAAGTTTTTTTTATACTAATGGGGAACATAGGACACAAGGCATAAGAATCCTCGTGGTTCAAATGTAACCACAAAACGCAACCATACATTGATCATCCTACGGTTTCAGTTACCGTATTTAGCCGCATATGAGCTGCACCTTTTTTTCGAGAGCTCGAAAATTCGGGCAAGGCTTATATTCGGGTACAAAAATTCTTATTTCGGACTTTTGTACCCAAATATAAGCTATACCCGAATATAAGTCATATTGGATATAAGCCATACTTTGGAAGTTAATCCTCTTGTTTAAAAATTCTTCTTTTCGGTTGAAAATTGAAGAAGCTAAAGAAGTGAATCCATCTTAAATTTTTGAGGATGAATACAATATTTTGCAAAAATTAAAGATCCGGTTTTGCATATTGTTTATTGCAAATTCATCCTTTCTTATTTGAAAAATTAAGTACTTGATTCGTTTTAGGTCAACTATTTCCTTCCGGCAATACTCTCGAAAGAATTTTTGTCGCAGATTATATAATAGAAGTCAAGTTATTTAGAATTTTTACTGTTTTTGACAGATTGGTTTTTTTCAAAAGTCTATTAAAATATTGGTCTGAGATAAAAATCTTGTACATAAAAGTTTTAGTTCTCATCGAAACACATTTTTTGTTTCTACACTTTTTCCCCAAATTTAGGATCTCTCAATGAAAAACTGAATTTTCAGATTTATATTTAAGAAATTTATTAAATTTGGTAACATATTAATTAATTTTTAAAGGTGAACTTTGAAAAGGATGGAAAAACGACACATATTGTTAAGAGTGAGTGGAAAATCCCACACATCCTCTTTTTTTTTATGTTTTAAAAAATTTCATTTTTTTTTTAAACATGATTTCCAAAAAATTCCTTCCCAAAAAATGCCCTGATTATTATGAATATTTACAATACATGAATTATTTTAAAACAATTTATTATTTAAATTTAACTTTTGTTTTAAATGTAATTTGTTTACTATGTAATTCAATTTTTTTTTCTTCAAGTATCAAAAATAAGTTTTTAAAATGTTCTTAGTGCAAACCAAATTTTAATACTTTGAAATTGGCTCACACCTTCTGTTGGGTTTTTTAAAATCAAAATTAAAAAAAATTCCTATAGGTTCAAAAATTATGGAAATTGTGCAATTTTCTCTCTCCTGATGATAATGTTTCTAGTAAAAAATATTATTATTGGGTTGAAAGTTCAACAATCTTTTTACTTGGTCATCCTTTCTGGTTAAAAATTTAACTGTTTTGTAGAAAATTTGTCTTTCTGGATTGAAAATTCAAATATTTTGGCAGAAAATTGATCTTTTTCAGTTGGAAATTTGTCTTTTTTTGGTAGAAAACTAATCTTCTCGGTTTAAAATTTTCTCTTTTTTTGGTTAAAAATGCAACTGTTTAATTAATAATTAAGTTTTTTGTTAAAAATTTATATTGGCTGGTTGAAAATTCAACTGTCTTACAGAAAATTCATCATTGGCTTGAAAGGTCAACAATTTGGATGAAATTTTTCTTTCTTGACTGAAAAATATTTGTTTTTTGAAAATTCATCTTTCTTTTGGGAAAATTTATCATTTCAGTTGGAAGTTTATTCCTTAGGTTGAAAACTGTGATGATTTGTTTAAAAATTCTACCCTTTTGTTAAAAATTTAACTATTTTGTTGAAAATTCTTTTTTATTGTTAAAGTGTTAACAATTACATTTTACGTTTGAAAAAATAAAATTTCCTTTTTTGTCGAAAATTGCTAGATTTTGGTATAAAATTCAACAATTTATTTTTCAAAAACAGTTAAAGCCATTTCTTCCTTTTACGGATGAAATAATTTTCAGAGTTTGCTGACGATCTTTGAAAAATTAAAATATTTTTTTAAGAGCAAAAAAAATTTTCAAAAACGTATGAAATAGGCAAAGTTTGTTTTGATTGGAGAAGAGTTCCTGTTCATATAATTTTTTAATTATTTAAAATTGCAGTATTTAGAAAAATCAACTTCCTTGGTGTACAAAATTTCAATTTAAAAAAAAAAAATAATTTTTTAATTTTAATTTGAAATTTAAAAAAAATTATTTAATTTTTTAAAAAATTGTTCATTTTCAAAAAAAAAATTACCGTCTTTTTTTTCTCTTTCAAAAAAAAAATGTAAGAGGTTGCTAAAGGTCTTAAGAAATTAAATTAAATATTAAAGATAAATAAATCGAATTTTTTACTTTATGACAAGAAAAAAAGTAAATTGTTATTTAAAATATTTTAAAAATTGTACCATGAATTTTGCACGCATATTTTTCTTTTTCAATAAACAAATATTTCGATGTGCAGAATTTTTTAAACTAATATTAATTATTTAAAGAATTTGTGTACAATTTAAATTATTTTAATATTTATTAATGAGCAATGCAATTAAATAATTATTAATTGTTCAAACAATTGTCAAATGCTTGAAACAAAGATCAGTCTTTCTGGCACCAAATGGGTGCATTTTTAAATAAAAAAGACTTCTATCAAAAGAGATGAATTTTCAAACAACAAAAAAAAGTATTTTCTACAATGGAGCTGATTTTGAAACAAATAAAGATTTTCCGCTCGAGACAAAAAAAAATCCAAGCAAACTGTTGAATTTTCAAGTAAAAAATCTAATTGGTTAAATGTTGAACAACTTTGTTAAAAATTCATTTTTTCAAAAAGATTTTTCTCTTTAGTTGAAAATTATTTGTTTCTTTTTGGTTAAGAAATAATTGGTTGGAAATTTATACTATATAAATTGCGGGTTTCATGGAAAAAATAATTTCTTATCACAAGAAAACGTTTAATTTTAGTATTTGTTTATACTATTTCTAATCAATTGGAACATTTTTTTTTAATTCATTTAGAGCGATTGTTAATTTAATTAAATATCCTGATGAAAATGTATCCTTCCTTAGTTAAAAATTCATGTATTTGGTTAAAAATTAAACTTTTTTGTTAAAAATGTATTTTTTTTTGGTTTAAGATTCATCATTTTAGTTGAAAATTCATCTCTGTTTGAAAATGTAACTGTTTTGTTAAAAATCAATTTTTTAACTAAAAATTGAATTATTCCTGTAGAAAATTGAACTATTTTTCTGAAAATCTGTTTTTTTTTTGTTTTTTAAGATTTTTAACAGAAAAATTTAACTAATCTATTTTTGGTTGCAATTTTTTTCATCATGAAAATTCAACTATTTGTTCGAAAATGTATGTACTTTGTGGAAACTTTGTCTTTTTTGTAAAAAATTAATCTTTATGGTTAAAAGTTCATCCTTTTGGTAAAAAATTCAACTTTTCCTGTTAAAGATTCAACATTTTAGTTGAAAATTCACCAGTTTAGTTCATAATTAATTTCCTCAACTGAAAATTTAACTGTTTTATTTTTTATTGAAAATTGATCTTTCCTGGTTAAAAATTCCACACTTTGGATGCAAATTTGTCCTTTTTAATTGAAAATTCCACTATTTCTTTGAGAATCCACTTATTTCGTTAAAAAACTATTTTTTGTTTTGAAAATATCTTTCTCTTTGAAAGTTAATCTTCTTTTTTTTAAATTCTTCTTTTCTGTTGAAAATTAAAGTATTAATTTTTTTGGTTAATGATTCGTCATTTTAATTTAAAATTAATTTCTTCGGTTGAAAAATGAGCGGCTTAATTGAAAACTGCATTTTTTCTTAACTGAAAATATCAATATTATTCCAGTTGAATATTTCATAATTTTTGTTAAAAGTTCATCTCTTTAATTGAATATTTATTTTTTGACTAAACATTTTATTATTCAATTTTTGGTTGAAATTTGTTGTTGTTGAAAATTCGTCTTTTTGGTAGAAATTAATCTTTTTGGTCTAAAATTCAAATATTCTAGTTAAAAATTCATATTTCTGGTTTAAAATTCAACTATTCCAGTAAAATATTTAAAATTGGTTTTGGTGGAATTTATATTTTTTAGTGAAAATTGAACAATTTCAGTTGAGGATTCATTGTTATAGTTGAAAACTCTTATTTTTGGTTCAACATAATTTTTTTTAAACTAAAAATGTTACTATTTCACTCTTAGTTAAAACTTATTATTCTTTTAGTTTAAAATTCAACTATTTGGTTGAAAATTGGTCTTCTTCAATGAAAAATTAAACTATTTCTTTACAAATGCATGTATTTTGTTGAAAAATTGTATTTTTTGGTAGAAAATTAATCCTTATATTGGAAAATTAATCTTCTTGTTTAAAAATTCATCTTTCTGATTTGAAATTCAACTCTTCCAGGAAAATATTTAAAATTGGTTTTAGTGGACAATTTATCTTTTTTATTGAAAATTAATTTTTGTTTGAAAATTCAACTATTTCAGTTGAGGATTCATTGTTTTAGTTGAAAACTCTTATTTCTGATTTAACATTAATTTTTTCAAACTAAAATTTTAACTATTTCACTATTGGTTCAAACTTATTAATTTTTTAGTTCGGAATTCAACTATTTGGTTAAAAATTGGTCTTCTTCAATGAAAAATTAAACTATTTCTTTGAAAATGCATGTATTTTGTTGAAAAATTGTATTTTTTGGTATTGAAACAAAAAGAAGGGCATATTGGGAAATCTGGAAATAAGCTTCATCATCTTTTTACTCAAATCGCGTATTTACAACTTATCGCATCTAAATCGAAATTCGCGAGTCTGACTATTCCATTTTTGATTGAAAATTGACCTTTTCCAGTTCAAAATTCAACAGTTTTGTTGAAAATTTGTCTTTTTTAATTGAAAATTTAACTGTTTCGTTGAAAATCCACGTATTTTGTTAAAAAAAAAACTATTTTTTCGGCAGAAAATGATCTTCCTCCTTGAATGTTAATCTCCTCGTTTAAAAATTATTCTTTTCTGTTAAAAATTATTCTTATTGAACAAAAAGTATTGAAACAAACAGAAGGGCATATTGCGAAACTTGGAAATAAGCTTCTTCATCTTCTTACTCAAGTCACGTATTTACAACTTGTCGCATCTAAATCGAAATTCGCGAGTCTGACTATTCCATTTTTGATTGAAAATTGATCTTTCCTTTTTTTAAAATTCAACAGTTTGGTTGAAAATTTGTCTTTTTTAATTGAAAATTTAACTGTTTCGTTGAAAATCCACGTATTTTCTTTGAAAAATGATTTTTTTGGTAGAAAATTATCTTTCTCTTTGAAGGTTTATCTTCTTATTAAAAAATGATTCCTTTCTGTTGAAAATTATTATTATTGAACAAGAAGTATTGAAACAAAAAGAAGGGCATATTGCGAAACTTGGAAATAAGATTCATCATCTTCGCTCAAATCGCGTATTTACAACTTATCGCATCTAAATGGAAATTCGCGCGTCTGACAGCTAGGAAATTATGTAACTCGTTACCAAAGTTGATTATGAGCAAAAGTGCAGAGAGAAACATAGTTAAGGCTAACTGCCAAGAAAAAATGTATGTTTGTATTAATACTAATTCTGCAGGAAATGGCCAAGATAATTCTGTTCTCAACGTGACTAATATAATTATATGAATTCGCCCACATATCTGAAAGTCGATTAATACTTGAAAAATGCAAAACTTTTAGACATTGGTCTCTGCGTTTCAAATAACCTTACAGTTTATTTATGAAGCTCTGACTAACTTTCGTTCATATTTTAGTCCGAATACTTTTTTATACTCACAGAAATATTTTTCTTGAATTAAAGATACCGTTTCTTGGAAACATTGTTTGTCATTTAACCAAAAATAACTTCGACATAAAAAAAATATACTAAATCAATGAAAAAATTCTATTGGAAGAAACACCCATTTTTTTGAACCCAAAAAATTTTTTTTTAATCATAGAAACTACTCTTTGATTGAAAAAAGCTTGAATTACTTGTTTATTTGTGATGATAATTAAAAAACTTTATATTCTTTTATAATTAATAATTTATTCAAAATAATACATTTCAATTTGTATTGATTAAAATTTTTGTTTAATTAATTCTCATGTAAAGCTATGTAAATATAAGATTATTAACAATTATTTTTTATACAAGATTCGCTTTTTTCTTCAATTTTGAGAAAAATTAATTTTTAGAAGTTTATTATTCAACTGCTAAAAATTCAACTGTTGAAAATTAGAGAAAATTTAATTCTCCATTTCATTCCATTTTCATTCCATTTTCTACAGTTGAATTATTTTTTCCAAAAGCTGAATTTCAAACATTTTAAAATTAATTTTTTTTTTAATTTTCAACTGTGGAAAAATTGATTTTCAATGTTCTCTCATTTTCAACATTTGATAACTGCAATATTTAAAATGCAAAAAATTTGGTAATTGAATTTTCAGCAGTTGAAAATTCAATTTGTAATTTTTTTCAATTATCAACAGTTTGAACATCCATCTATGAAGAATTCAGCTGTTGAAAATTCAATTGCTGAAAACTTTACTGTTAAAAATTCAACTGCTAAAAATTCAAGCCGTCAATTTTCTTCAATTTCCAACAATTGAATTTTTAACAGGTAAACTTTCAACATTTTAAAATTAAATTTTCTTTGTTTTTCAACACTTGAAAATTCAACTGTTACAAATTCAGCTAGTGAAAATTAAGGAAAATTGCAAGTCAAATTTTTTAGTTTAATATTGATACAAATTGAAAATTGAAGAAAATTGTAAATTGAATTTTCTACAGTTGATTATTTAACTGTTGACAATTATAAATTTAAAATTTTACAATTTTCTTGAACTTTTAACAGTTAAAAATTCAATATTCTTAAATTTTGAGCAGTTGGCTTTCCAATAGTTAAATGTACCATTTTCATCATATTGCAACAGTTGAATTGTTAAAAGTTGACTTTTAACAATTAACAATTAACAATTAAATAGTTGAAAATTTTTAATTTTTTTTATTTTCAACTGTGGAAAAGTTGATTTTCAATTTTCTTCCGTTTTCAACAGTTGAATTTTTAACACTTACATTTTCAACATTTGAAAATGAAGTTTTCTTTTTTTTTCAAAATTTGAATTTTTGAAAGTTGACTTTCCGAAAGTTACATTTTCAACAGTTAAATTTTCAGTTTTCAAAAATTGAATTATGACTGTTAAAAATTTTGGATTGTCTTAAATTTTTAACTACGAAAAAATCGATTTTTAATTTTCTCTCATTTTCAATATTTGATAAATCTAATATTTAAAATGAAAGAAATTTGAAAATTGATTTTTTATCAGTTGAAAGTTTTCAAAAATTGTTAATGGAAAAAAAATTGAATTATCAACTGTTGAAAATAATTTTTTCACCATTGAATTATAAATTTTGTCCCCGTTTTTAACAGTTAAATTTGCAACATTTGAAAATTCAATTTGCAATTTTCTTCAATTTTTAACAGCTTGGACATCCATCTGTGAAAAATTCAGATGTTGAAAATAAAATTGCTGAAAATTCAACGATTAGAAATTCAAGTTGCCAATTTTCTTGAACTTTCAACAGTTGAATTTCTAACAGTTAGACTTTCAACATTTGAAAATTAAATTTTCTTCGATTTTCAGCATTTGAAAATTTAACTGTTAAAAATCCGGCCGGTGAAAATTGAAGAAATTTGTAAATTCAATTTTCAACAGTTTAAAATTGAAATAAATTCGAAATTGAAGAAAATTGTTATTTGATTTTCAACTGTTGAAACTCTAAATAATGAAAATTCAAGAGTTACTTCAACTCTCAAAAGTTGAATTCTTGAAAGTTCTACTGGTAAAATTTAAGAAAATTGAAAATTAAATTTTCTATAGTCGATTATTCAACAGTTGAAAATGAAAATTTTGAAAATTGAGAATTTCCTTGAACTTTTCACAGTTAAAAATTCAATTTTCTTCATATCTCAACAGTTGAATTTCGAATAGTTGAAAATTCAGGTTTCTCAAGTTTTGAACAGTTGAATTTTCAACTGTTGAGTTTTCCACTGACAAAAATTGAAATCAATTAAAAATTGAATTTTCAGTTTTTGAAAACTTAGCTGTTCTAAATTCCACTGTTAAAAATTGAGCTAATGAAAATTGAATAAAATTGAGAATTGAATTTCCAGCTCGTGCATTTGTAATTAAAAACAAGCTCAGAATCTTTGTTCACATAATTTAACATAAGGATTTAATAAACAAATATTTCGACACACAAAAAAATATTGAAAAAATCGATTTTTTCGAAAGCAGCTGACCATTGCCAAATAATGTTTTCGTAAATAAATAATCATTAATGAGAATAATAAAAAATGCGAATTCTGATCATGTCCTTGTTATCCTTGGACTTGTAACCCAAGCTAAAAACTTTAATACATAAGATTTCGGTTAACGAGTCCAGTGTTGTGTTCCTAAGCTTTCATAATCCCTTATGTAGATGTCAGACATGTTATTATGGTTGCAATTATAACCAGCCCATTTGGTTGAGTGGCCTTACGAAAATAGGGTGTTCTCGTCTGGTTCTGCAAAGCCGCCGCGAAAAGCATCGTGTTGCAACGCGACGTCCAAATTGGGCGCCGCAAAAGGACGAAGAGAGTGGTCGGTCTTGGAAAGAGACAATTAATAAATTGTCTTCCCATGCGCGACGCACCTTGTAAATTGTACACTTAATCTGCCAAGAATGGTAAATGCGGTCATAACATGACTCCTCACTTTTTTTAATGACAGCCAAATACACTCGGACTCCGATTTTGGCGAATCCGATTTTATGCGTTCCGAGAATTGACGCCCCGCCTCGGTTACGGATGAGAGGAGATGCGGGGGGAATGCCGTGGTCACTCGGGCGTGACAAAACAGGAGCGTTGCGGTAAGGCGTTGCACCCCAACGACCTACCTGGATAACTGCGTCATGTTGCGTCTGTTCACTCTCAGTGTTCACACGGCCCTGATTGTTACGTTCGGAGAACCTGGATTTAAGCCGAAGGTTAGATCAAAAACCGTAGTCAGATTGAAGTCCGAGTGTTATTCAAAATATTACTGGATCAGAACTCAGAAGAAACTGGGGGTTCCGTAATGTAGTGGCTCAAGTAAAAGTTGGCATCCTTTAGAACTGAGATTCCAATAGAACTCTTTTTGAGGGATCTTTTTTAGTTCGTTGATATCCGACAGGTAGCCAGGGATAAGTGCCAACGTTTCCAACTGCGCATGTACCGAAAAGCGCGGACATATTTGAAATCAATAAATAATGTGAACCAACATATAGATAAATATGAAATAAAGCTTTTTATTTATTTATTTTTTAAACAGATTAAATTGATTGATGGAATTAGCTAACTTTTTACAATAATTTATTGATAAGGATATATTGCAAGTGTATATTTTCTAACATTAAATAGGCCCGTTCAACCAAGTAGTTGCATTTTCAGCTATAAAAGGTAAATTCTCAAAGCAAAATGCAATAGTTGATTTTTCAATCATAAATATTTTCAATTTGAAATCAAAAACTATTTAGTTCAACCAAAAAAATCGAATTTTCAAAAAAATCGGTAAATCCTTACCCAAACAAAATTATTTTCAACCAAACAGTTGTATCGTTAACGAAAAAAGATATAATTACTACCACAAGAGATGAGTTTTGAAACAAACAAAAAAACCCGAACTTTTAACAACAGAGTTGAATTTTCAACCAAGAAATATTTTTCAGTCAAGCAAACAAAAAATTCAACCGAATTGATGAATTTTTCAATCAAAGAGACAAATTTTATACAAACAAGTTGAATTGCTGAACCAAAAATATGAATTTTCAATAAATGAAAAAAGGAAAATTAAAAAAAACAGGTAATTTTCTACCAGACTGTAAAATTATCAGGCCAAAAAGACGAATTTTCTACAGTTGAAAGTTTAAAAATAATTAAATTTAATAATCAGCCGAAAATATGATTTTTCATTTAAAAAGTTTAATTTCTACCAAACAGTTGAATTTTGAACCGTGAAAGATTTGTTTTTCTCCAGAAAGGAACAAAATTTCTATCAAATTGGTTAATTTTAAAACAAAACAAAAAATATTTTTTTGCAAAATAGTCGAATTTCCAGCAAAATAATTCAAGTTTCAACCAAAAAAGATGAATCTTCAAAATTAATGTTAATATTGAAATAAAACAGATTCATTTTTAACCAAACTGTTGTATTCTTTAACATACAAACACAAAATTTCTACAAAGAGAGATGAATTTTCCAAATAAAAAAGACAAATTTTCAACAAAAGAGTTGAATTTCTAATCAAAAAAGGTTTTTCAGTCAAAAGGGAAAATAAATGTCAACCGAATATTTAAATTTTTAACACAGAAAAATGAATTTCAACAAAGCATAAGAATTTCCAACCGAAAATAATGATTTTAACAAACCTGTGGAACTTTTAACAAAATAACTAAATTTTCAATAAAAAAATCCAATTTTTAACCAAAAAAGATGAATTTTCAACCATAAAATATAGTACTAGACCTTTCAAACAAAAAGTATTAACTTTCAACAAAATAATTGAATTCTCAACTGAAAAAAATAAGTTTTTAAAATAGAAGTTCACCTTTTGACCAATTTGTTACATTTTTGAGCCAAAAATACATTTCTTCAAAAAAGTAGAATTTTTCCAAGTTTAAAAAAAAAAATGAAATTCCTGAAAAAAAAGATAACCTTTTACACCAAGAAAAAAAGTGTCAATCAAATTGTTGAATTTTCCAGTCAAAAAGACAAATTTTTAACAAAATTTTTGAATTTGCAACCAAAGCGGATGGCTCAAAGCCTCTGATTATTGAATAGGCATTTTGATGAATTGAAGACCAAAAAAAAAATGATTTAAATAATAATTGAGCTTTATTTATAATACTTTCAAAATACCAGGCTAGAAAACTGTACACTTTTTTTTTAGAAAATAAAGTTAATTTTCTACTGCACACTTTTTGATTTCGGAATACACATTTTCAAAAATCCGGATTACTTCAGAGTGTGTCGTACTACTTAACATTCAAGACCCTGCAAAGTAAAAAATAAAGTTTCATTTTTGACAAAGGAACTGCGTCAAAATTTACTAAAACGAGATCAAACCACATTTGATTCATATTGATTGATACAAATATTTGATAGCAATTCAGTTGTTTTTCAGTTTTGACATTGCTCAAGAGACTGAACATAACTGAAGTTCAAAATGAGTTTGTAACAAAATGATCCGAAATAAAATTGGAACCCTAATTTTTGTCTCTGTGTTAGTGATTAAGTCGAATGTATTTCTATGTAGCCAATAAATAGTAGATAAATAATTAAGTTAGTACTTGCTAGTGCCTTTATTTAAGCTTTACATTTTGAAATTACAGAAAGAAAAGTATTATGGAACCTATAAGCCTAACTAAGAACTGAGAAACAAGTGTAGACTGATTAGTCACTTACAAATTTTATAGCTCCTGAAATGTATAATGTGGAAAAGTTAAGGCTTAAAAATAGTCGATTAACTGTACAATGTACATATAAACTCGAGCAGTTGTTACACAGGTACTTTATCTTGATTGGATGAGGATATTTATGATCTGCCTAGTTTCGTGATCTCGTATAACTTTCTAGATTTTATTGCAGTAATTTGTTTTTTCGAAGTTAATGAAGCAGCATTTATTAAGTAAGGAGCAAGTGAACAACTCAATCCGTTCGAGATGATGCTTCAATGATAAGACAAATGGTGTATCTGAAAAACACCAGAGATAGAAGAAAATTTCAAATAGGATCATATAGAGGAAACCTTCTAGCTGGTTATCTAATATCATCGAATTATTGAGTCTATTAACTTGGATGATCGGATAGAATTTTTGCAATGAACTAAGGATCAATAATCATATTCTTTGAGTACTGAAAATGCTAAAACCATTCATAGCTCTTTTTGTTAATGGATTTATTATGTTTTCTTTCCTTACTCCTTGAGTGACCTCACTGAAATC
This sequence comes from Andricus grossulariae, assembly GCA_011634705.1. Taxonomy (NCBI): domain Eukaryota; kingdom Metazoa; phylum Arthropoda; class Insecta; order Hymenoptera; family Cynipidae; genus Andricus; species Andricus grossulariae. Next base: position 33,290 of record JAABKJ010000346.1, on the reverse strand, counting down.
ATGAAGAATGCTGCGATTGATTATAATTCAAGAACTTGACAAAACGTGACTAGGTGTTTGTATATGTAGACTTCTGTTCATAATGAGAAGTAGATTTCTGGCTCTGTTTCTGACAACAATAATTAGAACACTGATAAGAGATTTGACTTTGGTAATGCTAAAACTTCAGAGTAAGAAGAGCACGTTGATGCCCTCTAAGATCAGCATGAAGATGGTTTTCTCCTCAATTGTCTTGGACAGAAAATAAATTTAGGTGTTGATAACCTTGATAGACCTTTCTATTTGCATTATTGTAATCTGGCAATGTGGCACTAGTTAGCACATTGTGGTTCTACAGATTGTTCTTTTGCCTATTTCATTTCACAAATTTGACCTATTTATATATTGTGCTTTACAAGTAAGTTAAAATTACGCGAAGAGATTGCATTAAACTTTTGGTATCTTTAACTCTTTTTGGACAAAAAATTGAGGTAGAACCCTTTTTTCATCTGATGGTCTAGTTCTATTGCGCCGGAAGAAACAAGGATAAAAAAAGTTTGATAGCAGCCTATGGTGTACTGATGGTCTAGTTTTACCGAGCCGACAGAAACAATGATCAAAGAAGTGAGATAACACCCTATGGTCTACTGACGGTTTAGTTTTATTGCACTGGATAAAACAACGATCCAAAAACTTAGACAGCACCCTATGGTCACCTGACGGTCTATTTTTTGCACCGGAAGAAACTATGATAAAATAAGCGAGATAGAACCCTACGGCATTCCGACGGTCTAGTTTAATTGCATCTATGGAAACAATTATCAAAAAAGTTAGATAAAACCCAATGGTTACCTGATGGTCTAGTTTTATCGCGCCGGAAGAAACAAGGATCAACAAAGTTATATAGCTCCCTATGGTCCCCTTGGTCGTGTAGTTTTATTGCGCCGGAAGAAACGATTGTAAAAAAGTGAGATAAAACCCTATAGTCAGCTGATGGTCTAGTCTTATTGCTCCGGCAATAACAGTGATCAAAAAAGTTAGATAACACCCTATGGTCACTTGATGGTCTCTAGTTTTATTGCGCCGGCAAGAACAGTGATCACAAAAGTTAGATAACACCCTATGGTCACCTGATGGTTTAGCTTTATTGCGCCGGAAGAAACAATCATCAAAAAAGTTAGAGAACACCCTATGGTTACTTGGTGGTCTAGCTTTATTGCGCCAGAAGAAACAAGGATAAAATAGTGAGATAGCACCCTATGGTCATCTGATCGTCTAGTTTTATCGCGCCAGAAAAAATAATGTTCAAAGAAGTGAAATAGCACCCTATGGTCTACTGATTGTCTAGTTTTATTACACCGGGTAAAACAACGATCCAAAAAGTTAGATAGCACCTTATGGTCACCTGATTGTCTAGTTTTTTTGCACCTAAAGAAACAATGATAAAAAAAGTTGGGTAACACCCTATTGTCACCTGATGGTCTAGTTTTATCGCGCCGGAAGAAACAACGATAAAAAACGTGAGGTAGCACCCTATGGCGTTCTGATGGTCTAGGTTGATTGCACCTAAAGAAACAATGATCAAAAAAAGTTAGATGACACCCTATTGTCACTTGATGGTTCTGTTTGATTGTGACGAAGAAACAATGAGCAATAGAGTGAGATAGCTCCCCATGGTCAACTGATGGTCTAGTTTTATTGCACCAGAAGAAACAACGATCAAAAAAGTGAGATAGCACCCTATAGTCAGCTGATGGTCTAGTTTTATTCCGCCAGCACAAACAATGATAAAAAAAGTTAGATAACACCCTATGGTGACTAATATGAATCCTCAACCAAAAATGGAATAGTTAAATTTTTACCTAAAATAATTAATTTTCAGACAGAAAGTATAGAATGTGTTTATGAAGGCGTTTCAGAAATTCTGCAGTATCTCACACAGTAAAATAATTTAATCTTATACTGGCTTGCTGGCAAACGTGAGATGCAGGAAAGATTGACGTTTACGGTCAAGGAATTCGACTGACCGTTGACAAGTCTACTTGCTTGAATTTCTAGCGCGACTTACCACTCGATCGAGATTTCTCCTGTCCTTTCCGCACATGAAAAATGTAATGGTTGATATTTCTTGCAAAAATAATTTCAATTTGAAATAAAAAGCAGTCGAATTTAAATAAAAAGACGAAAAAACATAACCATTTCAATATAATTGAGTATCGGAAGCAGCTTAAAGGGAGAGGTGTAATTGAATTATGAACAAAAAAGATACACTTTTAACCAAAAATAGGATAGTTTAATTTTCAGTATAAAAATGAATCGATTTTTTTGAACCCATTTCAAGATTTTGAAATTCAAGAATTTGTTTATTTGAATAGAATAGAGTGGGTGAAAAAAATTTTGGAACTCGTAATCATCACTTCGCGCAAAAATACCATATTCGGATCCTAAAAAAGTATAATCAATTTGGAATCGATAAACCTGCAGCTTGGTTTCAATTTTGGTCTAAAGTTGTTTTACGTTTCTGGAGTTAAAAAAAAATGTGTCCAATTTTTTTCCAATTTTAATCAATCATTTTTTTAAAGGTAACTTCTATTTAAATCCAGGAAAAATTTTGTTTAAAATTTATTCCGAGTGGGGGTAATCAAGCTGAATATCTATTGATGCCAAAGTACGAGTATTTATACTTTTTTAGGATCCCAATATGCTACGTTTTCGCGTAGTGATGATTTCGAATTCCAGAATTTTTTTATTTTCGACCCACCCTAGTAAATAATGTGAAAAAAGAGGCAAAAGAAAAAAAAGAAGATCAGACTTGAGTATTTTGAGAACTAACTCGTCTTCTGACATAATTATAAATATAGAATGGTCGAGACGCGCTAAATCGGCTGTGGTAAGCGTAATCTCTACAGATTTCTTTCTCCAGCATTAGGTTGTACAAAACGGAACCAGGAAGCGGAAGTCGTTGCAAGTCTTATACAGCTTAGATATACGCCTTCGCATAACTGAGCTTGCTTATAATTTACTGCCCAAGTGCTCAAGCTCCGGGTGGTTTGTAGCTGGGGTCATTCACAAGTTACGTTTCGTCAAATTATACTAAAAACATTAATTTTTCACCAAATAGAAAGCACCACTTTCAGTATCCAATGAATTTAGAAATTGTTCTATAAGTCCCTCTCTTAAATCATCTAGTTCGTTTTGGTTAAGGAAATGTGGAGAATTATCAAAGTCTGAAGAATTGTCGAGATCTGAAGAATTGCCGCATTCTGGACAGTTGCCGAAGTCTGATTCATCATCATTAATTTCTTCTGTACTGAAGACATCAAACGGTCAAGTGTCATTAGTTATATCTGAGTACGGTGAAATAGGAATGGGCAGTACTTCGTTATGAGTTACTGAAGCAGTCGATGATGGTATGTCAGGATAACCAACTTTGTCTCTATCATTGGGGTTCCTGTACCTAGATATATTCATATAAAAATAACAATCATGATGTTTTGTTGGCTTCCTCAAAGTTTATGGAAATGCAAACGGCATACCCTTCTGGATAGCACGTAACCAACCTTCTAATATTGATCGACAGTCCCTACATCAGTCATGAGGTGTCGACGGATTGTCTTGATTACTTATTGGCATACCAAAGTACTCATTATATGCAATGAAAAATTTGGTACTAGCCGAAATTTGATGGCTTACCAATTTGGTGGCGAAGTAGTATCCGCGCACATTGCAGAATGAGTCCCTAGACATTCGACATGCTCTTTAAGATCCATAAATAAATAATAGTAATAATAACCACACTATTATTTTAATACTATAATTATATTTAAAAAATTTGAAGAAAGATAATGGCTGACATTTGCATGCCTTAGAGGAGAAAATTTGTTAAGAATTGTTACACATTATTTTTTCGGGTCTCAACCGAAGCTGCTGCTGAGGCTACTTCATGTCACTTTCTTTTCTTTAAAGATTCCATTGTAATTTCTTTTCAGCTAAATAAAGCTGCATCTTAATAATGTCCAGTGTTTTTCTGTTAATGTGGTCATAACATTGAGATAGGCAAACATTTTCTTACCTGATATTTGATTTCACCTTTTAAACCTGTTTTTTTCTTTAAAAAAACGCAAAGAGACAGAACATTTTCCCCTTCAGGTTCGTATTATACGGAAAAACATACTGAAATGTTCCATAAATTGATGATGAGCAAAATCTTGTTACCTAGTGATTATTTGTCGTTCGATTGACGGCCATAAGAAATTACATTCGTATTTCGAATTCAAAAATAGGAGGGGTGTCAAATTCAGTGTCTCATGACATATCGAGCGGGGGGATCACCGAATTGTCACAAGAGGAAGGCGTGAGTCAAAAATTGCTGAAAATAGCGCATCGTAATATGTGGACGCTCCCATTGAAAGAAATCTGAAAAAACTACAAGCCATTAAATTAGTCGACAAGCTAGTTCGCCGTTATATCTTGATAGATGAGCTTTGCTCCACATCACAATTTTATGTCTGTTCAGCTCGTTAAGCCACCTTGCCTCTAAAAGAGTATCGCCAATAAATAAATGCAGATCTACGAGGCACTTAGAAGTTCTTGCTATTTCAACTAAACCGGAGTAATGTACGATCCACAAATCAATCGTTTCTTGCGTACTTGCGCATTGGCTTACTATGGAAAAAAAGAAGAAAAATCTGTACCGGGTAACATCAGTTCGCCAACGAAGTAAATTCTATTTTACTTCAGGAAGTTTTAGACTTTAGAACACACAAATAATTTATTTTAAATCAAACTAATGTGTAAAGTGAATTTTCATCACAAAGAAAATAATTTTTCAACCAATTAGTTGAATTTCCAAGCAAAGGGGACGAATTTTCTACAAAAGCGAAAGAGATAAATTCTGATCCAAAAATATAATAATAGACTTTTTAATTAAAACGAATTAAATTTCAACAAATTATAGTTGGACTTTCTTATTGGCTTCTATTAATTCAGTTGACATGGAAGCGAACAACCGAGAAAAAGGGGAAAAAAGGAATTCTATTCAAAAAAGGGGGAAATAGGGATATATCAGAAGGCATGTGAAGTCTAAAATATTCTAATTAAAGATTTTCCTTTTAACTTCGTAATCTTGAATCAGTCCTTACTAATATGAAAACACTTTTACTTATCATACAGTTTTACTATCCTCGCCTTTATTTATGCGGTCTATCGCCCCAAGCGCTGTGTTTCTTATGGACTTGATTTTCGTACAACTGAAGCAGCTTTTCATTCTTTTATTGCTCTCTATAATCGTATATATTCTAGATTATTAGCAAGTTTTCTAGCGCCAATGGATCCACTTACTTACATACAAATGTTTTTTTTCCTGAAGGCTCAATATTTATTGTAGGTACTGTAGCGCCTTGAGTGTACGACTGAGGAAGGTGGAATAATAATAATTTACAGTACTAGTAGAAAAGGTCTTCAGCCTTAAATTCTTACGGAAAATTCCGTAGCGGTAGGCAGTTTGTTGAAAATTTAAAAATAAAAGCTTTTTACTTTAAGATTTGTTCTGATCGCTCTTGGTTTGGCTTTGGTTCAAGAGATCACAAAAGATTTAAAAGAGTTTAGGATTCGTGAGCAATCTGAATTGCTGACAGTAAAGCTGTCTCACAATCAAATAAACATATAATTCTTTATTGTAGTTATGTTTGTTCAGTAGATGAAATTAGCTGCTGACATCGATAGCCAGCTTGAATTATTTTTTTCCCATTTGTATGTTGCAGTTTGTCATGGCTGAGACAACAACAGTTAAAACTTGCTGCAAGGAGGGACGAGAGAAATCCAGCAAGAATATGGAGACAGGAAGCGGGAAGTCGAATGCTTGGCGAATTGAAGAGCGTGCAAAGATCACGCTTGAGGCACGATGGATATGCTAGTGACTCGGCGGTTCTAGATGATGAAGACGATATCTGGACAATCAGCCCAGTTTCGGGCCAGGTAAAATAGATCAATTTTTTTTACTTCATGCTACTCAAGAGCCCTGAGCATAGCTAACAATATATAATTTCTCACATTCAAGAAACGGGTCATCAAGGTGAAGATTTTTTAACTTGAATTAGGATCTTTTGACTTGATCGAATTCCTAAAAAGTGTTTCTTAAGCTTACAACATCTTAGCGATTCTCATTTACCATTTGTTAGATTTAATTGGCATAAGTAAGTCGAAATGTTTTTTTGATTCATTGGTGAAGAATCACTCTATAAATTCTTAACCTTAGAATCACTAGACAAAAAAAGGAACGTCCAAACTATCTGCGAGAACCCTTTTCACTTGCAGTCGACCTAAATATAACTTAGAAGATTCACATTCCCTGTTTGTAACCATATAAAACCGGATTATTAACATATATAAAGCTAGAATTACAATCAAAGATAGAAAATACAAACTGGAGTCGCCATGCGGCAGTGATATGTAAAAGATGTGACTCACCATCAAATGAAACTATACACCAGTATAATTTGAATGTGCCTTATTTAACGATATCCGGAATCCATATATTTGCGAAAACGAAGACCATGTAATAATCCAGAATAGATGGCGCAATCCACTAAACTATCCGCGAAACGAAGCTATTAAAAAAGCTTATCTGTTTGTCAAAACCGTTTTTGAACGGAGAGATACAAGATAATGTCTATTTTGTTACTGCTTATGTTAGTGCTGTGTTCTTCAACCAATTGATCGTTGAACAAATAGTATTCGAATGAATTAAGTTAAAACAAATAAGCGATCAACACAAATAATCGGTTAAAGAATTATTCATCTGAAGTGCTGAAATGATTGCGTTCATGATCGTAAAACATTTAATCATTTCCACACTTCAGGTGATTAATTCTTTAACCGATTATTTGTTTCGTTCGTTTATTTGTTTGAGTTGTTTTACCTAAATTTATTTGATTAACCGTTCGTTGATTTAACTGTTTTTGTTTGTTTGGCATTTTTAAAACTAATTGGTTGAAGCGCACAGCACTCTCACATCCTAGCATTAGCGCAACTTCTTTGCATGAACCAAGAGTTCAAGAAAAATAAAGAACACTTTTGATCGGGTAACAATTTTTCCAGAATTCAGTCAGAACTGCTGCCTACACATCCGCACCAGCAAGTCCTTTACTTCCGCAGAGATCGAGCAGCAGAAAATTCAATGGCAGCGGAAACTCAACACTGGGAAGACCAAGAGCAGAAAGTGTAAATGAAAGACCCTTTGTTGCCGTTAAGAGGGCCTACGATTTCCGAAAATATAATGAAAACCAGGTACATAAACAAATTCAATTGAGAATTATTTTTTAGCGATGATTTTTTTACCTTTGGATTGATAACATGCTTTAATAATAATCCTTTCACATCTGACACCTCTTGTAAATATGTCATTTTAGAAACTCCCTCTTTTTAAGTAATTTACCATTTAAAAAATCACCATCTTTTAAAAATAAAATAAAACATGATGTATATAGTCACATATAAAGAAGGTCGCGATACCTTCATGTCAAACTATGTATCTCCGAGTATATATCTAAAACTCTTAAACTATGTCTTTGGGCGTCTGAATAAAGTTAGGGGCGAACTCAAAAAACAGAGTGGTTTTTTTAGACGGCCAACGATACAGTTTTGGAGTTTTAGACGTAATTTCCGAGAGACATTTTTTAAACATGAAGATACCGATTTATACCACCAATTTTAAACATAAGAAAATTTATAGAACTAGTAGCGAGTGCACGAACGCTGTTTTATTTTTCTGAAAGCGATCGGCTACATAGAGGGTTCACAGCGACTTGTACCTTGCATAATGTTTAACTATAGCCATAATAGATTAGATAAGCATGTGGCCTGAGAAAGAGCGCTTGGCTTGCATTACAGAGCCCTCCGTCATCCCCTCGTGCGGCCCTAGTCGCAGCACCACCCCTAGGTCTAGTAAACCTTTACCAAAACTCAAATCGCACGGATAAGCAGAGTCAACAACAACAACAGCAACAACAACCCCCTCGACCAGAATCTCGTAGCGACAGCTTCGCTCGAGCGGAAACACTTTTAAGGGAGTACCGGCAGACCAACAACAACCACATCGACTCTCTACAAGCACAAGACAAGTTCCAAAAGTTAGGACAACCGGGATCTCAAAATGGGGAAGGGGAATCTTATAGAGAAAACGGTTACTCGACAAATTACAATTCGATCACCAGCAATGGAGTGAAAGACCCAATGGATGCAGGTCTACTGGCAGTTGTGGATCAGCAACAAGCCAGACAGAATTCGGCTGACCCTCTCGTGAGCCTCATTCAGTCCTTGGCCGACATCTCATCAATTCATGGATCATCGCCCACTAACAAAAATGGTCATGCGAATTCAGTCACAACATCCTCTGCTGCAATCATCAATACGAACAATACCACTAACAGTTCCCCTAATCAGTCACCAAAAGCATGGCAGAGTAGTACCCAGGTTTGTCGCAGCGCCTTGCACTTATTCACCTTCATAGCTTTTATAATCCAGTTCAAGTTCAGCTGATTTGTTTTGCACAATTGTATACAGGGCATAAAATATTTCAAATTTTGGACTAGAAGCCTTTTCTATGGCGAACCTGTATCGATAACAGGCAGATTGCATTTTCAACAAAATAGATGAATTTTCAACCAAAAAGTGATGCATTCGAGACAATTTAGAGAAAATTCAACATTTTCTTCAAACATGTTCAGGTGAAATTGAGTTTGGAGATTCTCGACTCGAGATCTCGAAATTTTTTATTTGAGATTCGCGATCTCCATGAAGTTTTGATTCACCTGAACATGTTCCAAGAAAATCTCGAATTTACCCGAAATCGTCTGCGATGCATCACTACAAAATAAATTACATTTCTAACCAAATAGTTTCATTTCGTACTAAGAAAGATCAATTTTTGAGAAAAAAAGCGAATTTTCAACCAAATAGTCAAATTCTCCGAGAAAGACATGAATTTTCAACCAAATACTTGAAATTTCCACTAAAAAAGATCAATCTTCAGTTGAAAGAATTTGTTTGCAACTAAAAAACGAATTTTCAACAAAATGATTGAATCATCCTCAACCAAAGCAGATTATTTCATAACCAAACAGTTGCATTTTCAACCAAAAAATATTAAATTTCTACCAAAAGAGATCAATTTTGAAACTAAAAAGAACAATTTTCGAGAAAAAAGTTGAATTTTACACCAAAAATATTATTTTTCAACAAAGATTTTAAGTTTTTACCATTTAGTTTAATTTTCTACAAAATTGGATTTTCAAGCCATAAGGACGTATTTTTTTACAAAACAGTTGAATTATTATCAACCCTAAAATATGAATTTTTCACAAAAAAATTTCATCTTCAATCAATAAGCTTAATTTAAAATCAAATAGTAGAATTATCTAAAGAAACTATTACATTTCAAGCAGTTGAATGTTTGACAAAAAAGCTAATTTTCTCCAAAATAGTTGATGAGTTGAATTTTCAATTGTTGAATATTCTACAAGCTGTTTTGGCTTGAAAATTCAACTAGTTGGTTGCGAATGAAGTTTTTTGCTGAAAATTCATATTTTCGAGTAGAAAGTTCTAATGTTTTCTAGAAAATTCAACAAATTGTTGTGTCATTTTTTCCTTTCTTGAATGTAAAATCTTTTTTTGTTGAAAATTCAACTTTTTTGTTGAAGATTCGTCTTTTTGGTTTGAAATTTTTTTTTTAACTGAAAATTTAACTATTCCTATTTTGGTGAATACTCATCTTTTTCAGTTGAAAATTCAACTATTTGTTTAAAAATTAATGTATTTTTAATAAAAATTCCTCTTTTTCGGTAGAAAATTAATCGTCTTGATAGAAACTTCTTCTTGGTTTAAAATGCAACTCTCAGGTTGAAAATAAATCTGTTTTGGTTGTGAATTCATCTGTTTTGTTGAAAATTTTTCTTTTCTGACTGATTTCAAGTTTTGTTATTTTAAAATTCTAATATTTTCTTATTTTAAATTAGGATATTGCTTTGGTTCAAAATGCAACACTTAAGTTGAAAATTAATCTGTTTTGGTTGAAGATTTAACTACTTGGTTGAAAATTCTTCTTTTCTGGTTGAATGCGAGTATTTTTAATTCAAAAGTAAAATCGTTTTCGGTTGAAATATCAACTATTACATTTTTCGTTAAGAATTAATCTTTTTTCGTTAAAAATTGATCGATTTGGTTGAAAATTGAACTATTTGATTGAAAATGTTCTTTGATAGAAAATAATCTTCTTGGTCGAAAATTAATTCTATTAGTTAAAAGCTCCATTATTTGATTGAAAAGTAATCACACACTTTTGAATCCGGACTACAAAAAGTGTTTCGGACGACGCAACATTTTGGGCCCTGACTACTTTTACTAGCATATCACTTTCAACATCATTAATTGCTTATTCAATAGAGTATCTCTCGTTTTTTGAAACACAGCATCTTTTATTTTCATAATCAAACATAAAAAATCCTTTCTGTACAAAATCGAGTATATCAGAATATGTAGAATATAAAATGGTTACTGGTTCGTTTTGCACAAATATTCCTCTCAATTTTGAACTCAACTACTTCACTAGAAATGTTTCTGCAACTCTGTGTTAGCTCGCAATGAAAATTAATTAATGCTTCCTGATTTTGATTTCCAGTCCCACAATGATTCCTCATCATCGTGGACAGAGAGAAGCATAAGTCCCGGAAGCGTGGGCGTCGGGAGCGCCTCTCGTCCGCAGACTCCAGCATTTCCGGTTCATCCACGCACTCCTTACGTGAATAATTCCTCACCTACGGTGACCTTTGCATCGGATCGAACCTACATCACGCCAAATAATATCAATAACTCAGGCTATAACATCAACAACAACCACATCGATTCAGGGCTCGGAAACATAAACAACAACTACATCGATCGCGCAATTTATATTGAGGAACGCAGAGAAATCTCCAGGGAGACGGGACTTCCACCCAAGAGTCCGACAACTCAGCGGTAAGGCACCTAAGCTGATATTGTTATTTCAATTCATATAATATATTAACAACAGTTGAAAACAGTCTCTAAACGTGATTCCAAATTTTTCTAAATTGAATGTACCAAGTTTCTACTGTATCCTTAACTTTGGATTTCTTAATTAACCAAATTATTTTCTAATCCTCAGGGGTGTGCACAAAGCTCGAAGTTCGAACTCGAGCTTTCCGAAAAGTTTGAAACTTTTTGATATTCGAACAGATTCCAGTCACTTTAAAGTTTCGAGTTCTCAAAATATTTTGGGTCATAAATGTCAAATTTCTTCATATTTACTCAAAATTTGTATTCAGCAATCCGAAAAACTGGCTGGTACCGATTTTAATAAAAATCTAGTCCTTATCGAATTTTGTAAACACTTGGGATCCAAAGTCAGAGGTTCCTGGACACGATCCTGCACCTTAACCTGCACAGGTAATCTTGACATTTCCTGTGCAGGAATTTGGCGAAGGAAACTATACATGATCCTGCAATGGAACCTTCACCGACAAAGGAACCTTTAAGTGATCGAGCATAGGTTCCTGTACAGAAACACGTATGAGGTCCTTTACAGAAAGCCGTCGAAAGCGGTCCCGTTGCAGGTACATGTACAGTTGTTCACTTCGGAAAATTCCTGAACAGGAACCGCCAAGATTACTTTTACAGGTTCGTGTGCAGATTCGCATCGAGGAACATGTCCAGGATCCTCCGAGGTTCCTGTAGAGGAATTTTCAGCTAGGAAGTTTATCAGAAAACCGGAAAAACCATTATTATGAAATCTTATAGAAATTTTGTTGATATAATAAAAATATGAAAGGTTTGATCTTTTGGGTAGTTAACAACTATTCAAGAATTTGAAACTTCGAATTCGGAAACTTCGAGAAATCGAATTTTCAAGTTTCGAGCTTTTTGCACACCCCTGCTAATCCTGTAATCCGCATCTTTGGAAACAATATAATTGGCACGATGAACAATATTGATTAATGAAAACTTTGCAAATATCTCGCGTATGAGTTTAAAATTTGAAAGTGTTTTCACGAACAACTAGAGAAATACCAATGGTGATGACTGAATAATGTTCGTGATTCTAGACAATTGAGTTTTCCGGAAAGCGGCTCTTTTAAAGAATCGCGTAACAAGCGATGGCCGCAAACTAACCACTCGGCGTTGTACGATCCTAGGTAATATATTGTGAAGCAATCTTCAAGAGATTGAGCGTGAAGTCGCAGCCATGCACTATGAATGTTCTGTGTCGTTTTATTAACAGTGTGTGATTGTACTTATTTTCCTGTTCTCGAGGGGAAACAACTCTGGTAATTCGCTGGACCGCACGGCTAAACTAAATGTTAATCCAACCCATCCAAGTAATCCAGTGTAATCCTACTTCATCCAAGTAATCTATTATAATCCCAGATATAACAGTATAATCCCACATAATCCAGTATAATCCCCGCCAATCCTCTCGTAATACCAGGTTATCTACTTGTACTCCCATGCAATCCACTTGCATTCAGATTCATCCAGACTAATCCACCTCCGCCGGTCCACATTTGTAGGAGTTGTTTCCTCGTCATCTGTACTTGAATCGTGATGGAGTGGACAGTATCGCTTGTACTTTTCTATTTTTCCCTTAAATTTCCATTGAGTGTAAACACTTTAATATTTCACATTACTATAATAAGTTGATGTTATTGATTTGAGCTAAAGTACAAATTATAGAATTGATGTTAAAAGTTGTAGATTACTGGTCTACAATTTGTTTTTTCATGGAATTCTGAAAGATCTCTCAGTTAAGGAGTTAGCGAACAAAACTTGATAAATCCATTTTTTGACCAAATTGAGGTAATGATCGTTTCTCTTTGTTTAGAATATCATCGATTTAATTATCAAATTTAAGTTGGAGAAAACAATTGTTTGCTTCTGAGTTTAAACGTCTATCTAATATCTAATAATTCATTGTCAACTACAAATCTTGTTCCACTCTTATGTTTCAAGTACAGAATTATGTTTGAAATAACTCGCATAAAAAAAATAATCGCAACAAGTCTCAATTACTTTTTTAGCAAATCGCTGCATTTTTCTAACTAACAAAGGCTTTATGCATTGCGCGTTCAAAAAGGGCCAGCTAATGAAAATAAATGTTAAATCTAGTGGGCGATCTATCATTTTCCTTCAGCCACATTGGCAAGATATTAAGAGTTCAAACAAAAATTCTTAGAAGTGTACTTAAGTGTAAATAGACTTTCTATTCAAATGGACAACCTATCTGCTTCTATCAATGTGGAATTTCGCAATTTCGTCTCTTCTATTTGAAATTTGTCAATTGTCTATTGGCAGGGAAATTCTTTACGCGTTGAAGCTTTCTATTTTGCGATATTCCTCGTGATTGCATAATTATCCATAAATGTATACGTAAACGCACTTACAGTGTTTCTTCACAAGTTTAGTCGCACCGCTGCACGATTTTCGTGTCACTATGTATGCATACTTGTTTCATCCGCTGCTAGATTCTCATTTTATATGAATATTTCATGTACTTGTAGCAAGGACCGGCCCGTCTCTCCACTGGGTGAATCGACAGGATCTCAATTGCATACTATCAACCGCAGTCCGGGTACTCCAACGCACATCGAATTTGCCCAAAGCCCTAAGGTAGGTTTCAACCAATTATGTAATCGATGTGAAATATTTACTACATAGAGTCAGATCTAAGTCTTGGACTGCCCAAGGTTGCCCTTGGGTAGACTTCTCCTGTAATATTGAACAAAAATACTAGCCCGCTATGCCGCTTCTAATAATTTACAGCCATTTTTCAATTTTCTCAATTTACATACCGTATTTACCCGCACCTTTTTTCAAGAGCTCGAAAATTGGGGTGCAGCTTATATTTGGGTATAAAAATTCCGAAATGAAAACTTTTCTACCCGAATATAAGCCGCACCCGCATATAAGCCGCCCCTCAATTGTCGAGCTCTTGAAAAAAAAGGTGCGGCTTATACGCGGGTGAATACGGTAAGTAGTTTTGAGTAGTTTCTGTTGACTTACATGTAAAAAGGAGAGCTGTCGAAACTATAAACTTATTTTTTTGCTTTTGGTTTCAGTCTGCAACATCGTACAACTCCATTAACAGTGGCGGTCACTCATCTCCAATGGTTCAGTATTACGGATTAAGACGTTCTAGTGTTCATTCAAATACGGAAACTCAAGAAGTAGCGGATGTTAATGTCAAATTTGTTCGCGACACCAGCAAGATTTGGTATAAACCAAACATATCTCGAGAGCAGGGTGAGTTATTTTGTCAATAATATTTAGATATATTTAAGCATATTAATTGGATCTCCACATTTCTGCGAAGATATTAAAATATGTGACGGTCCGCGAGGAAAGGGCCTCGGGAAGGGCCCACTTTGTCGATCGTATGAGATCTGTCCGGAAAGTAACCGACCTTGTGCTCTGACTTTTTCCCTAGTTGTGCTATTGTCAAAAATAGGTATTCATCACTGAGGAAGGACCTCTGTGAGGCTACCTACTGAGTAACACGGGCCTGCGAATCTTTAGTCGACTAGTTTACTCAGTTGCGTAAACTTCCAACCACGTACGCATTGCATTTCAATATGACGGAACGCACCGAACAAAGAGTATGCATTAAATGTTGCCAAAAGGTTGGCCATTCATGTTCCGAAACCATCCCTCTGGTGAGGAAAGTGTATTGTGATGAGTCTATGAATGGTATTTAAATTAAAAAGTTATTTCTTAGGTATTTCAAAGCAGTCGCATTTCGGTGCAAAGTGACTCTTGCTCTGGCAGGCCCGCAACGGCCAAAGCACCTCAAAATGCGGAATGATTAATTTTTTGTTGGTTAAAGATTCAACTTTTTTTTTTAATTCATCTTTTTTTTTATAGAAAATCAATCTTCTTTGTTGAAAATTCATATTCTTTTACGTTTAGAAAATGTGTGATTCCAAAATTTGAAATATTTTAGGGCCTGAAGTTTATTTATCAGAATATGATTAAATTCATCAGATCCCCATATTGCATTTTTAGTAAATGATTTGTTTTCTATTGCAGCAATATCAATGCTAAAAGATGCAACACCAGGCACGTTTGTAGTCCGAGATAGTAATTCGTTTCCTGGAGCCTTCGGTCTTGCCCTGAAAGTGGCAACCCCACCTCCTGGAGCCCCAAGTAGTCCTCGAGACCCAACTAGTGAACTTGTGAGGCATTTCCTAATTGAGCCAACATCCCGGGGAGTAAGACTCAAAGGATGCGCCAATGAACCAGTCTTCAGTTCACTTTCCGCTTTGGTTTATCAGCACAGTTTAATGGCAATGGCTCTGCCCTGCCAGTTGTTACTTCCGGAACCGGACGCTGCTGCTAGAGCGCTCGACTCACCAGGAACAAATAGTGCACAACAACTTTTGGCACAAGGAGCTGGTGAGTAATTCTCAAACTAACTCAAGTGACCATGATAAAGCAAAACTTCATTTCATAGGAGGAAATACTTGAATAATGTACAAAACTAGGGTGCGCGGTACAGCCAGCGCGAATTGAATGCGTTTCAATTCGTTTTAATTCATGGACGAGGTCATTTCGAAAAAAATTAAGAAAAATTGCATGCCTGGAAACTCAAACCAGCGATCCCAAGCGTATAAGTCCTGAGGGCTACCACTGAGCTACGGGAATCATTGCTATTCATTTACAATAGATCCTTTATGCCTAGCGCGTTAGTTATAGCTTACGAATTCGATTGAATAGGCCAGCCTTTAACTGTATTCACGCTGACAAATTCAGCTGAATTGGAGCTTGACTTTAAATCTCGCGAATTAAAATGAATTGGCTGAGACTGAAATTAATTCGTGCTGACACATTAAAATGAGTTATGTCCCCTACAAATCGTTCGCCAAATTCCGACGAATAGCAGACTTGGAGATTAAATTACTTATTTCCGAATTTACAAGAATTCACGACCTGCTACAATTCTGCTTAGGGAATTCATTTGAATCCACGTTTGCGGGGTCAGATATTACAACCTCTTTTTATCTTAAGAAGCTATTTTTTAGTAAAACTGTTTCTATTTTTCGTTTTAAATTAACAAGTGCAATTTAATGCGCCTGGAAAAGGCAAACTAACAGGATGCAACGTATCTGAATGTAGGCTAATTTTTTGCTGTATCCACTGTTCCTTCAGCTATCGCCAGCTTTATTCTATTTTCTGTCATTATTTCACATTCGTCATATTTCAAATAATAAATAGATTACATTATTCCTACGCGACGTAATAATACTTTTCCAACTTTTCCGGACATTTCGGATAAAGAAATTCGCGGTAACAACGAGCTGCACCAGTCACTACACTTTCAGCAATTTTATCAAATAAACACCCTAAAAAGAACGTCGGATTGAAATGCATTCAAAAGTACTGAAATTTAAATGCGAAGTTGTTGCAGAGCAGATTTCAGGACATCGTCTCGTGAATTCGATTTATTATTTTGCAGTCGCAAATTTTCTGTTTCGGATTCAATCTCATTTCAATAGCATTGAAACGTATTCGAGCTTTCGCATTAGGACGCATTGAACGCGAAATCTCTTCCTTCGCATTTAGACGTATTTAATATCTACAAGTTATATGCAAAATAAAAAATTATTGTATTCAGAAAAGGAGGGTGAAAGAAGAAATAGGAGGAATAGAGAATATATGAAGTGGTAGTCGAAATAGTTAATAGATAGTATTAAGGTAATTGGTTCAACAGGGAGAACCACTAGAAAGCATGCCAAAACAATGGCGGGTAAGTTACCAAAAGCGGCAAATGCAGTCGGGGATGTGATAAGAAGACCAACGATAAGAAAGTTAGAAAAGTGTCTGGATCTTTTAGTTAAATCGGATTATATGGAGTTAAGATATAGGAATAGAAAGGTGAAAGGAAATGGAACAAGGGAAATTGGTACTCGATAGGAACCCTCCAGAATGAATCTGAAAAATGAAAGCGGGATAAACTAATCTTGAAGTTGAGGCTAGAAATAGGGCTAAATAATATATTTTGGAAATAATAGACATGGATGGAAATAGGTTACCGACAATTCATTTAGAGGAAGAGTTAAGCTATTTGCCAATTGGAAATCCTTCTAGTTGTAGTATGAAAGTATAAGAGAAGCTTTAGGTACGTACGAGACGGTCAAAACTCTGTATTCGATATGGAAAGGGATCGAAAGAGAGGAGGTAGGATAAAATCTTGATAGGGAAATAATAACAGAGAGGGATCAAGAAATTCGAAGGAACTGGAGCGCGACAGAAAAATCTGATTATTGCCAATTCAGTGGAGCAGTGAAAAAGAATTTAGCTGGTGAGAACTTAGATCAAATAGTAATTTGCTGGCTAGCAGAAGAATTAGTAGATAAAAGCTGGTAGAAAAGATAGAGGAGTGGATAATTAACAGCAGTGAAAGGGAGTTAACAAACAAATTTGAAAAGGTGTCCATAGAATCAAATAGAAAAAGAATATAGAGGATGGAGTAAAATACCAGATGTAAAATAGATTTATGGGAATGCTAATATAGAGATCAAATTTGAAATACTTTATTTCTAAATATTAATGGAAAATGTTTTATTTCAGCTTGCAACGTACTGTATTTGTTCACGTTGGATACCGAGTCACTAACCGGACCTCAGGCTATCAAAAAGACAATCGCAATGCTGTTCGATCAGAAGCCTGTACCGATTGCAACCATCGTGCACTTCAAGGTCTCCACACAGGGCATCACGTTGACTGATAACGCCCGCAAACTTTTCTTCCGTAGACATTATCCGACGAATAATATTAGCTACTGTGGCCTTGATCCCGACGAACGTACTTGGAATTTTGTCAGCGAGGAAACTGGTCGAGCTCTTAGTGCACAGTAAGTTTCTCGTAGATAAATAAATACATAAGGAACTAAATAAATGATAAATAATAGTAACGTACTGTAAAAAGGGGGTTAGTGGGACACATGGGGTGAAGCGGGACACTATCAATATCACTAGCAATATCTTGTCAGGAAATTTAAAATTCTGGGTGTCTCTTTTCCTTCTCCCGGAAACTTTGAAGATTCATACGGATTTAAAAATATTTCCTCTAGTTTTGAGGGATTTCAACGGGTTTTAAGAGATCGCTAAACAGTTGCACAGGCTTCAGGGTGTTCCGTAAGATTTCGAAAGATTTCAAGGGAAAAATTTCAACCCAAAAGTGCGAACACTATAATATTTTTCTTGATTTTGTATCTGCAATGCCTCAACTATTTTTCGATAACAAAACATTTTTACTGGATCCGTTGTTAAAAAAATCCTTTGTTAATTTACGAAAATCGAACATTCAAATTGTGTTTCAAGAACGAAGCAAAATATGAAAAAAGTCAAGAGAGCAAGAATTTTAAACGCTTTCTAAAAATTTCTAACCATTTAAAAGATATCAAAGAATCAAAAGGAATCTAAGAAGAGTTTGAAAGATTGCGAGGGATTTTCTGTGTACTTTCTCTACTTTTAACATTGGTTTTGTTAATATTTTTCTACTATTTATTCCAAAGCTGACTATCCTCTAATCATGTTCTATGCAATGATTTTGTTTTCTATAATTCTTTCTATAATATTTTTTCGTAAGGATGTTGTCTGTCGCAGTTGGTAATTATTCTCTAACATATTTCAGTCGCTGTTTTGGATTCGTGGCAAGAAAGCCGGCTCATAAATCTGACAACCAGTGCCACATCTTTGCTGAATTGGAACCAGAACAACCTGCTGTGGCTATTGTGAATTTCGTCAATAAAGTAATGATGGGCAATGCTCATGTGAAAGCCAACATTGTCTGAGAAAGGCTGAGCGAACCCGAATGAAAACGTTACTAATCGAGCACAGATAACTCTTAAATATTTTTGTCTCTTCATTTAGTTAGTTGTCGTCGATGATTATTTCTGAATGGTGGTATCAACAGTTGTAGAGGTATTACCCCCTTGTCTACCGTAGCTATTATTAAATTATTGGGTACCAAAGCTACTACCACTACCATAAAATTCTTCAGTAACTTGCCAAATCGTCAATTAGGATCAGAAACTGGCAACTTTTAGAAATGTTCCTAAAGTATTCAAAACTAGAGAGTGAATATAATCTAGACCAAATGAGGCATTATATATATTTAAATAATAAATATCCAAGTCCCATTGCTGCCGGTCTGGCGAGGAAAGTTATTATCTGCAGTTTTCCGCAGATAGCAACATTTCTTCACCAGAAGAGCAGATTGTACCAGAACCGAAATTCGATGATACAATTGGATGGACAAACTTATTCCTCAGACAAGAATCTCTTATAGGTTAACGGCAGCCTAAATTGTATCATTTTATTCCATATAGAGCGCATTTCAAAAGATGAAGGTACGAATAAAATGGTAGAGTCTTTAAGGAATTAAGGACTTGAATTAAATTATATCTACCACCTTACATAAGAGCCAGCTGACAATTCCTGTACAGGAACCGCTGAGGATCCTGGACATGTTTCTGGATGAGATCCTAACCACGAACCTGCACAGGTGATCTTGACGGTTCTTATACAGGAATTTTGCATTGGAACCTGCGCCGAAAAAGGAACCCTTGAATGAGCGAGCATAGGTTCCTGTAGAGGTTTCTTTGAGAAGTAAATTGAGGGACGGCTTCCTGTACAGAAACACGTATGGGGTCCTTCACAGAAAGTCGTCGCGAAAACTCATGTCGCTTCAAGCCGATCAGTTCCTGTGCAAGTTCGGGTATAGGATCATGAACAAGTTCCTGTACATGAACCCGCGTCTCAAATCACTCTGATTACCTGTACAGGTTCGTGTCCAGCAACATGTCCAGGATCCTCCGAGGTTTCTGTACAGGAATTTCCAGCTGGGGAGGCTACTCGAGTATATCAAGAATGTTATTTGTTGCAAGCCAATATTGTTATTATATTATTATCGTAAATGTCGATATTCGAGAATGTTTATAACTTGTACATAACACTAAAGCCTTAAGAAGAGTAGTACTAAGTTTCCATTAATCGGAAAGCCCGAGTGACTGAGATAGATGGAAAAGGGAAAGGAAAGAAACTAAGAGATAATTTACGAGTAGAAGAGTAGATTAAAATACTTAGGATAGTGGAATTCCTGTAAGAAGCATCACAGAATTGATTTGATGACCTGGGTTCTTGCCATTCAAAGTCACTCTCGTGAAAGGCCAGAGGCTCGCTAAATCAACCGCGATCAGTTTGACGAGAGTGATTGTCAGCAGTCAATTAATAATCGAATAAGTACGACAATATCAATTTCCTTTTTCTTCTGCTTCCTCGTCTTTCACACAGAAAATTGGATTTAGAAAGTTAGAAAACCAAAATTCAATTATTTTACGCAAGAGATGCTCGGTAACCCCGTGCTACACAACTACGTGCTAGTCAAAATTGAAAATATTTAATATTCGGAGAGTAAATTACGGGGTTAATGAAGGATTGCGATTTGAGTTAATTGTGAACTGTCGAGTCGTTGTGAAATATGTTGTGTACGTCTTGTTTTCGCCAGTCTTGAATGAATATAATTAACAGATTAATATTAATTTAACTTCAGTCAGTATAATTGTAATAATTATTATTATACCTATTTACACACTATACGCCTAAGCAATGATTGTATTGTTGTATACCTTTTGGGTATACTAGAGTATACAATATATAACAATAAAATATATTCACTGCGTGCATTATATTCTTTTATTTCGCCCAAGCCCTACAATGCTATGAAGTCCGATACACGTTGTATAATATGGATTTAACCTTTAAGTGTGGTCGTGCGGTCTGGGATACCGCACGTCCACACGTGCATGTCAATTTGTTTGTGTGTGACATCGTGCGTTTTAAATATCTCGAAAACATTAAAATAAATGTAGAATTGTGACGCTACAGTGGACGTGCGGTCTCATGGACCGCCTATGTGCTTTCCATACATTGGCCACCTACCTTGGCGAAAGCAAAACTAAAGCTACAAATAACGGCAGTCTTGAGGAAGACGTTGGAGTAGCACAAATCAGATCCATGGTGTGGTATGTCAGACCGCACGGCCACACTTAAATGTTGAAAGTATGTATTCCAAAATATAGAAGTGTGCATCATCACTCATTTACATTTATCGAACTAGTTTTGGTTAAAAGTTATTTTTTTGAGTTGAAAACCCTTAAATTTAATGTTTGCTTGAGAATTTCTCTTTTTCCTATCTAAAAAAATATATGGAACGAAATTATTATTAAAAATCTGGCATTTATTATAGTTGACTACCTGATTGGTTGCATACTTCTACATTCTATTTGATGTTCAAAATTATTTCTGAATATTTACAAATATTATTTATAAATGAGAACAACTTTATTTATATTATTTTTTAATATTGGGAAATAAGTCTGTTTTCAACAAAATTTTTTCCTTGAGATTCCAGGGAAAATGTAAATTCATTTTATTTATTTTTTGAAAAATTAATTTAAAAAAAATTTAGAAAGATTTCAAATGATTTCCTAAATTTTCGGAAAATAATGTGACAGATTTCAAATCAAAATGTTTCAATTGTACAAGATTACAAAATTTGATAAAAAAAATCGAATGAGTTTAAAAAATAATTTGAATTTTTGAAAGGATACGAAAATAAGTTTATTTAAAACAAAATGTAGATTTTTGAAGATTTCGTACAAAAAATATGTAAGAAATTTTGAAATGTTTTAAGAAAATAAAACGTATTCTTAAGATTTCTTCGAAATTTTAAAACCATTTTTCATTTGTTAACATTTATTTAAAGAAAATATTGAAAAAAGATTTCAAAATATTACAAAAGATTTTAAAAATAATCTGGAATATTTGAAGGAAATTTTTACAATTTTCGCAGAATTTTTTCAAAATTTTAGGAAAAATTCGAATTATTTTAAAAGTTATTGAGAAGTTTTTCAAAAATATCAAATATAATAAAAATTTAGAAAAATTTAACACGCAATGTAGATTTTAAAGATTTAAAAATAAAATTTGGAAATTTCATGAATGTTTTGAAAGGTTTCAAGATGACCAAAATTTTTCTTAAAATTCCTGAGTATATTGAAAGTAATTTTTTATTTTTTTGAACTAATTTTAAGAGAGAATTAAAAAAAAATGTTAAACATTACAAAATATTTCCAAAATTGTAATAAATTAATCTGGAAGATTTGAAAACCATTTTATGAATAATTCGAGTCAATTTAAAAGATATTTCGGAATTTGAAGATTTAAAAAAAATATATTTTCAAACATATCTAAAATCTTCAAAAATTTGTTTGAATTTTTTGGAGAAATCTAGGAAAATTATATTTATATAAACTTAAAGCAAATGAACAGAGGAAATAAAAAAGTGGTCAATCCAAATTTTGATTTTGTGTTAAAAATGATTTTTTTCTTCAAATTAGAATTTACCAATTTTTTTTTATTCTGGACTGAAGAATCTTTTTTGGTTGCAATTCCAACAATTTTGTTAAAAAGTCATCTTTTTGGTTAAAAAATTCTTCTTTCTTTTAAAATTAAAATTGCAAATGTTTATATTAAAATTAAACTTTTTCTTGACTGCTGATTCAACTATTTGTTTAAAAATTCGTCTTTTTAAATAAATTCAAATCTTTTTTATTTAAAATAAAAATATGTTTGGATTGCAATATCAAATATTAGATTTTTGAAGATTAACTTTTTTGTAAAATGATTGAAATAGAAAAAGATGACGTTTCTCTGAAAAGAGATCAATTTCCAAACCAAAAGGCAAAGATTTAACAAATTTATTGAATTTTCAACCAAAATATTTGTTCAGTCAAGGAAGAACATAAATTGCATGCAAATTACAATTTGAAGGAAAAATAATTTTCATATTAAATAAAAATTTCTGAAAACTATTTTTTTTAAGTTTCTGGGTTTATGTGCTTGATGATTATATAAATAAGTTTTTCCTAGGATTCTCGAGAAAATGAAAAATGATTTTTGAACATTTCAGATATATCGAAAAAGTATCTAGAGAATTTCGAAGAATTTTTTTCACAGGATTTTGAAAAATTGAAAGCAAAATGGGACTTATTTGAAAAGATATTTAGGACTGTTTGACGCTTGTAAAAAAATTTAAAAATATTTTATAAAATTTCGAAAATCTTCCAAATTTTAAAATATTTTTAATTTCTTCAAAACTTCTAAAATTCCAAATATCTCTCAAACTGACTCGAATTATTTCTAAAACTGTCTTAATATCTTCCGCTATAATATTCTCATTTTAATTCGAAATATTCAAAAATCTACATTTTGTTTAAATTATTGTTAAATTCATTTTAAATTCTTTTTGAACATTTTTAAAATCTTCTATACATCTTTTAAAATTGATAAAATTTTTCTTAACGTTTTTAAAAATTTCTGCAAATTAAATAATTCGATTAATCATAATTACGATATTATTATGATAATATCATAATAATATAGTAATCTAAAATTTTAATCTTCCACATTCTTTTTTTACAATGTTGAAAATCTTTTGAAAATTTTTGAAATCTATTTAAATATTCTTTGGACAAAAATTCCTTGAAATAAAAAAAAATAATATCCATATGCTGGAAAAGCTTCTAAGATTTTTTTTTGAAATCTTCAAAAATCTACATTTTGTTTAAATTATTGTTAAATTCTTTTTAAATTCTTTTTGAACATTTTTAAGAACTTCTATATATCTTTTAAAATTAAAAAAAATTTCCATAAGTTTTTAAAAATTTCTGCAAATTAAATAAATCGATTAATCATAATTACGATATTATTATGATAATATCATAATAATATCGTAATATACATTTAATAATCTTCCAGATTCTTTTTTTACAATGTTGAAAATATTTTGGAAATTTTTGAAATCTATTTAAATATTCTTTTGACAAAAATTCCTCGAAATAAAAAATAATTAATATCCATATGCAGGAAAAGCTTCCAAGATTTTTTATTTGAAATCTTCAAAAATCTACATTTTGTTTAAAATTTTTGGAAATCTTTTCAAGTTCAAAATTATTTTTGTGTTGAAATCTTCAACCTTCTAAAATACTTGAAAAGCTTCAAAATTCTATTTAAAAATCTTCTAATATTCTACATTTTGTTAACATTTTTTTAATTCTTTTCAAATTTTAAATTATTTATTATAGCATAATGTTAAAAAAGAATTATTTTCCAATATGGTGCAGAAAATTCGGACAGAATTGTTGCCTTTATTATTAAATAATGATTACAGTTACATATTTTTTTTAGAAATAAATTTATAAAATTAAAGTTCCTCATTCGTCTATCTTTTTCAATACCGTCTTTTCTATCTCATCCCATCTGATCCTATCCTTTATCTATCCACGTCAATCTTTTTCTATCTCCTTGTCCATCTAAATACACGTACATCTTTTTCACTATCCTCTTCCCTATCTCATCGTATTGGTTTTAGATTTTTATTTAATTTATTTTTTATTGATTTGATTTTATATTGATTTATTCCATTTCACCTATCAACGTCTATCTTTTTCAATCTCCTCCTCCCTATCTCATCTTATCATACATTTGTCAACGTCTATCTTTTTTTATTTATTTTTCAATCTAAATTCTCATCTATCTTTTTTCATCTCCTCTTCTCTCTCTCAACCCATCCTACATCTATCAATGTCCATCTTTTTCCACTCCCTCTTCTCTTTCACATCTTATCCCTTATCCATTCATGTCAATCCTTTTCTATCTCCATTAATATAAATTACCGTCTATCATTTTTAATCTCTTCTTCTCTATCTTATCGTATCCTACATCTATCAGCGTCTATCATTATCCATATATTTTCCAACCCAAATTCTCATATATCTTTTTTAATTTCCTCTCCTCTATCTCATCGTATCCTACATCCATCGACGTCTATCTTTTTCAATCCCCTCTTCTCTACCTCATCCTATCCTATATCCATTTACGTCAATCCTATTCAATCTCCGGTAGTATAAGTAACCTTCTATATTTTTTAATCTCCTCTTCCCTACCTCATCGTATCCTACATCCATCAACGTTCATACATCTATCAACGTCTATCTTTTTCTACCTCTTTGTAAATCAAAATTCCCATGTATCTTCTTCAATCTCCACTTCTCTATCTCTTCGTATCCTACATCTATCAATGTCTATCTTTTCCAATATGCTCTTTCCCATCTCATAGTATCATACATCTATTAACATTTATCTCTTTTGATCTATTTTTCAATCTAAATTTCCGTCTATCTTTTTTAATCTCTTCTTCTCTATCTCATCCTGTCTTACATCTATTATTTTTCTATCTACTTTTCAATCTAAATTCTCATCTATCTTTATCAATCTCCTCTTCTCTATCTCTTCGTATCCTACATCTACGAACGTCTATCTTTTTCAATACACCCTTTTCTATCTCACCCTATCCTTTATCGATTCATGTCAATCTTTTCTATCTCCGTTAATATAAATTTACTTCTATAATTTCTCATTTCCTCTTCTCTATCTCATCGTATCCTACATCTGTCAATGTCTATCTTTTTCTATATATTTGGTATTCTCATCTATCTTTTTTAATTTTCTCTTCTCTATCCTTTCGTATCCTACATCTATCAACGTCTATCTTTTTCAATCCCCTCTTCTCTATCTCATCCTATCCTTTATCCGTTCATATCAATCCTTTTCTATCTCAGTTTGAATAGATTTCCTTCTATATTTTCTAATTTCCTCTTCTCTATCTCATCGTATCCTACATCTGTCAACGTTCATACATATATCAACGTCTATCTTTTTATACCTCTTTGTTAATATAAATTACCATGTATCTTTTTTAATCTCCTTTTCTCCATCTCTGCGGATCCTACATCCATCAACGTCTATATTTTTCACTAGCCTCTTCTTTAACTTATCCTATCCTTTATCCATTCATGTCGATGCTTTTCTACCTCCGTTAATATAAATTTCCTTATTTATATTTCTAAATCTCTTTTTCTCTATCTCATCGTATCCTACATCTATCAAAGTCTATCTTTTCCTATTTATTTTTTATTCTCATATATCTTTTTTAATGTCCTCTTCTCCATCCCTTCGTATCCTACATCAGTCTACGTCTATCTGTTTCAATCCCTTCTTCTCTACCTTATCCTATCCTTTATCCATTTATGTCAATCCTTTTCTATCTCCGTTAATATAAGTTGCCTTCTATATTTTTTAATCTCCTCTTCTCGATCACATCCTATTCTGCATCTATAAACGTCTATCTTGGTTAATCCCCTCTTTTCTATCTCATCGTATCCTTCATCCATCTTCGTGCATACATCTATTAATGTCTATCTTTTTCCACCTCTTTGTCAACCTAAATTCCCATGTATCTTTTTCAATCTCCTCTTCTCTATCTCTTCGCTTCCTACATATATCAATGTCTATATTTTTCAATCTGCTGTTCCCTATCTTATAGTATCATACATCTATTAACGTTTATATTTGTCTCTCTATTTATCAATCTAAATTTCCGTCTATCTTTTTTAATCTCTTCTTTTCTATCTCATCGTGTCCTCAGTCTATTAGCGTCTATCTTTTTCTATCTATTTATCAATCTAAATTTTCATGTATCTTTTTTAATCTGCTCTTCTTTATCTCTTCGTATCCCACATGTATCAACGTCTATCTTTTTCTATCTCTTTTTCAACCTAAATTCCCTTCTATCTTTTTTATTCTCTTCTTCTCTATTTCTTTGTATCCTGCATCTATCAACATCTATCTTTTTCAAGCCCCTCTTTTCTATCTCACCTTATACTACATCCATCAACGTCTATCTTACATCTATCAACGTCTGTCGTTTTCTATCTCTTTTTCAATCTCAATTCCCATCTATCATTTTCAATCATTTTTTCTCCATCTGATGGTATCCTACATCTATCAACGTCCATCTTTTTCAGTCCCCTTTCCTCTATTTCATCCTATCCTTTATCAATTCATCTTAATCCTTGTTTGTCACCATTGATATACATGTCCTTTTATATTTTTAATCTCCTCTTCTGTATCCCATCGTATGCTACATCCATCAACGTTCATACATCTATCAATGTCTATCTTTTTCAACCTCTTTGGCAATCTAAATTCCCATGTATCTTTTTCAATCTCCTCTTCTCTATCACTTCGTATCCTACATTTATCAGTGTCTGCCTTTTTTCAATCTGCTCTCCCCTATCATACAGTATCATACATTTATTAACGTTTATCTTTTTCTATCTGTTTTACAATCTAGATTCTCATCTCACTTTTTCAATTTCCTCTTCTCTATCTCATCCTATACTACATCCATCAACGTCTATCTTTTTCAATCCCCTCTTCCCTATTTCATCGTATCATATATCTATCAACGTTTATCTTTTTCTATCTATTTTTAAATCTAAATTCTGTTTATCTTTTTTAATCTGTCCTTCTCTATCTCATCCTATACTACACCCATCAACGTCTATATTCTCTAATCCCCTTTTCTCTATCTCATCCTATCCTTTATCCATCCATGTCAATCCTTTTCTATCTCCACATATAAATTTTCTTCTATATTTTTTCTTTTTCTCTTCCCTATCTCATCATATCCTACATCCATCAACGTTCATACCTCTGTCAACGTCTATGTCTTTCTACATCTTTGTCAATCTAAATTCCCATGTATTTTTTTTAATCTCCTCTTCTCTATCTCTTCTTATCGTACGTCTGACAATGTCTATCTTTTTTAATCTCCTCTTCCCTATTTTATCGTATCATCTCTTTTTCAATCTAAATTCTCATCTATCTATTTTAATCTCTGATTCGCTATCTAATCCTATCCATTGTCTATCCACGCAAACGGCATGGAAATAAAATTTAAGTGTATATATATGTAAGCATGGATGTCACGGTGTGTTTTTCGTTCGTGATGGGCGTCAAATTAATGCTAATATATAGATGATAGACTAAGGGATAGAAAAAGATAAGAGTTCACGAAAGGTGGAAAAAAAAGGAGATTATTGATATTGGGATTAGGAAAAGAT
Source organism: Andricus grossulariae (assembly GCA_011634705.1). Taxonomy (NCBI): domain Eukaryota; kingdom Metazoa; phylum Arthropoda; class Insecta; order Hymenoptera; family Cynipidae; genus Andricus; species Andricus grossulariae. The sequence goes on along the minus strand of JAABKJ010000346.1, from coordinate 5,212 downwards.
AGCTATTCCGGAATGCAGAGTGACCCATTGAGAGATGGAGCAGTTATATATTTTCTTATCCCTCAATTTATATCTCTTGAAATCCTTCTACTTCCAGCCGGGAAACACAAGCGTACAATAATAAAACTATAAGAAAATAAAATAAAGCAAGAGTCCTTTGCAGACAATAATATTTTTATTTGACAACACCGCTGTTCAATGAAAAAACCTAGTTAGCAACAGTTTGCTGATCCGAATGTCCCTCACTATGTTTTTCCAATAGAAAGCAAAAAAGTACATAATATTAATATTTATGTTGTTGGTTATAACTAGAAGTTATATGATTCGGTTTTTATTAACCAGCTTCCTGTTTAAGCCCAGTCAGGGGCTTGACGGCCTCTAGGCCAAAACTCTAGAAACCCGCGGAAAATTTCAAGGCGATTCCTCTTAAGTGGATTTGGAAGGCGTATTTGGACGAGAATTTCATTCTGGAAATCCGACAAAGCTTCAGGTGTTAGAGATGCATAATAAAGATGTTCTCCCTCTCTTATGAAACAGTGGGATGCTTCATTTTTATTAAATCGGACATTAGTGAGAGGTTCGAGTGTTGCAAGGAAATCGTTTCTCACTGGATGCTCAAAAGGTGTTGTTATAAAAACGCGCTCTGGTACATCAGGTTCGTTCCAATCATAAGCCCATTCAGGTGCATATTTAGCGACACGTAGTTCTCCACGTTGAATATGTTGGGCACCTCTAATCATTACAGAAAGGCGGCTGTTTACAGATAAAGTAATATGCTCGACTCCTTGAAGTTCTTCGTTTCCACTCATCATTGCATCTAGTTCATCAGGAAGAAGAAGAGATTTATTAATTTTTTATACACTGGAGAAGTTTACAGAAAACGTTATTATTCATCAGTTTTCTGATGATTTTAAAGCAAATGAAGAAATTTTAATGCAAATTTTTTCAGTGTAATTTACTTAAATTAACTGCAGTAGCGTTAATTTAATCGCGCAATATTTTACTTTGGGAAATTCCAGAAGCTAAAATTTTGTCAGATTTAAAAACTCCTTAACTAACATCATACATTTTGTATATTGCTCAAAAGGATTTTTTAAAATTATCCTTGAATACTTTTTGCACATTATACGTGATAAATATTACTAAATTTGTTTATGAAAGTTTGCGAAAAATGTGCTTACAACGGTACAGTTCAATAATAACTAAATAAGTTAGAAAATTACTTTCATATTTAAGACTTTTACAAGAAATGTTCCTTTTTTCTCGATTTTTCGTTCAAATTTTTGATTTGGTTAAGAATTCTGCTTCTTGGTTGAAAATTTAATTTTTGTTTGTTTTTAAAATGCAACTATTTTGTTAAAAATTAATCTTTTTGGTTAAAAATTCAACTACCCGTTTCGTTCAAAGTGCGTTTCTCTCTTGTTGAAAACAAAGTTTTTTTTTAAGCTGAAAATTTAATTATTACATTTGTAAATTCCTCTGTTTGGTTGTAAATTCGTTTTTTTGGGTGAAAATTAATCCTCTGTTTTGAAAATTCATCTTTTTGGTTGAGGATTCCACTATTTTGTGATAAATTCGTGTTTTTTAGTTGAATTCAATCAGTTGAAAATCCGTTTTATTTTTTGTTGAAAATTAATTTTTGGAACTGAAAATGCAACTATTTCAATTTTGGTTGAAAACATGTTGTTTTTTGAAAATTCAACTATATGATTGAGAATTCATCGCTATTGATTGAAAATTACATTCTTGTTGAATATTCATCTTCGTAGGTTTAAAATTCAACTATTTAGTAGTCATATTTTTTTTCGAAAATTTAACTCTTTTGTTGACAATTCATCCTTTTAGATTGAAAATATACTTCTTTTGTATATTTATGAAATAATTTTGAAACAGATTCATAAAAATAAAAAATAAAAGTACATCTATTAGGGTGAGTTGAAAATAAAAAATTCTTACTTGAAAACTTTCGATTGAGAAAAATGCATCAGGAATAAAATTTCCAAGACCCAAAAATCAAAATTAAAAATACAGCGTATTTTTGAGATTTTCATTTTTCTGGTTAATAGAATTTCTATTCCTGTATTTCGATGCAAAATTTTTTAAAAATATTTTCTATTTTTTTGTTCATAGAAATTATTTTTTACCATTTTCTTTGGGCAAAAATTATAGAAGTAAATGACCTTAGATGGAAAAAAGTAACAAAACATTTTTGTTTTTAAAAATATAATATTTTAAAAAAAGGGCAAAAATGCAATTTTGTTAATTTGTACCTAAAATTTCAAAAAAAGTTTTTTAATTTTTTAAGTTCTTTTTAATAAACTAAGGAAACACGTAAATTTTTTTAAAGTTCCAAACAACATTTTTTTTTTACGGATTCTTAAACATGAGCCACTTTACAAAAGTTCCGTAAAAATTCCTTTACACAGAATTCGTAAAATATGAAACAAAAATGATGTTTGAAAATCAAAAATATGAACGTCTTACTTTAGTTTATTGAAAAGAACAGAAAAAAACTTTTTAAATAAACATTTTTTTCTGGTAGCTTTAGGTACATATTAAAAAAGTGCATGCGTCGCCATTTTTTGAAATATTATATTTCCAAAATTTTTTATAAAAAGTCATCCTTTTCGGCTGAAAATGCACCTTTTTGGGTTCCGAATTCAACCATTTTCGTAGAAAATTTACTTTTTGATTAAAATTCATATTTTGCTATTGAAAAGTGGTATTGAAAGAGAAATCCTTTTTTGAATAATAATTCAACTATTTTTTATGAAAATTTGTCTTTTTAGTTTGAAAATTCAACTATCTTAGTAGAAATGGCATCTTTCTTGGATAAAAATGCAAGTTTTTGGTTGAAAATTTAACAATTTTTTTAAAAAGTCACCCTTTTTGGTTGAAAATTAATTTTCTTGCTGAAAATTCATATATTTTGGTTGAAAATTCAATTTTTGTACAGAAGATTCGTCTTTTGGTTTAAATAGGAACTATTACACTTTTTTGTTAAAAATTTTTCATTTTAGGTTGAAAATTTAATTGCTGTCATAAAAATTCAACTTTTTTGTACGAAAATTCAACTGCCTTGTTGAAGATTTAATCATGAAATAAAAATTTGTTGAAAAATTAAGTATGATTTAAGAAAGTCATCTTTTATGTTCATAAATTCAACTGCATTGTTGGAAATTTAATTATTTTGTTAAAAATTGAATCATTTTGTTGCAAATTTATCTTTTTTGTTTAAAAATGCAACTGTTTTGTGAAAAATTAATCTCTTTTGGTCAAGAATTCAACTAATTGGTTTAAAAATTGTCTTTTTGGTTCGAAGTAACTCCCTTTTATTCAATATTAAAATCTTTTCCTGGTTGAAAGATCAACTACGAATCATATTTTTCGATGAGCATTAATTTTTTTTATTGAAAATTTAACTCCTTGGTGAACAGTAAAGCTTGTTCGTGAAAAATGCCTTTTTTGTTGCAGATCAATTATTTTAGTTGACAATACAACTATTTTGTTGAAAATGAAATTATTTTGTGGAAAATTCAACTATTTTGTTTGACAGTCCTCTTTTTTTTTTGTTCACTAATCTTCTTTTTGGGTGCTAACTTATCGTTTTTAGTAGAAAATTTAACTATTTGGTTGAAAATGTATCTATTTTATTGAAAATTTCTCTTTTGGTGGAAAATTAATTTTGGTTGAAAATTCATCTCTCTTGATTGAATATGAACTTTTTTTTCGAAAATTCTAGTCTCTTCAGAAAACTCGAAAAAAGTCTGATTTATTTTTTACCTTCATTTAGTTTTTAATAATAATTCCTGAAAAGCTTAAAAACTAGACACTTTTGGAAAATTAAACATTCAAAATTATATCCTGTAGTATCAAGTAATATTTATACTGACTGGGTAGATTTATCTGAACTAAAAAATGCGATTTCTCTAGAAGAAAAAAATTTAATGTCGATTTCATCGATTAAAATTTTTTATATAGCATTTTATAATTTTTGATTTCTTTTGAACAACGCATATCGAATAACAGAAAATAATTTTATAAATTACTAAAGCTTTTATGACACGCCGGAAGAGATTAGGAAGTACATATTTTTTATTTCGCATATAAGGGTGGTTAGTTACAAAATATATTTTATATCTAGTAGAAATTTGGATTGAAGTTTCTTAATCTATCAAAAAAATGTACTTTTTTTATTTTTTGAAAATTTTCGAAATGTTGAAAAGCTTTTAAGTTTTTTAATTTTTATCGAAATTAAAAATGGTAAACGGATAATTTCCATTGGATTGAAGTTGCTGGAACCCGGACTGCAAGAATGTCAGTCGCTCTGAGGCACGACTAGGTATGTATATGTATAATTGATTATATGTATAATGCCAATAAAAAATTCTTCTGATCAATTTTAGAAATTGGTTCAATTAAATCCGATATTTTTCAAGAAATGAGTAAAGATGTTACTGAACGTTTGGAACAATGTTCCATGCGTGTGGAATATTTGCTAGTTTAACAGATCATTAATAGGTTAAAACTATTTCTTGATTAACACTTATATTATGAATGTTTATTTCTACAATGCTTACCTTGCTGGTTTGTATGTTGACTGCTCGACCCAACATGTTGGAACATACCTGATGATATTTCTGTGAAAAGACATATGAAATTTAAGAATTTTCAATGTTTCCCACGCCATTGAGGCTTAAAGTGGAATTTATAAGGTTCATGTAAAAATCCTTTGTAAAAGGAATTTTCCTCATTATCAATACATATCATATTTACGAAAAATAAAAATTCTAAGAAAAGGATGTGAATGAAAAGGTTTGTCTAATGACCGTATTTCTCGCCATTTGTAAGAATTTGCGCGCATCTGCGCGCCTTATTTTTTCCCAGCATGATAACGTCTGTAACGGCATGCGCCGTTTTGAGAACTAAAGTTTCAGGGCGCTAAGACCCTTTTACTAAATACTCTCCAGACTAGTAATTTCTCAAGTGGAAAAGTTCAAATAGCTTAAAGTAAAATCTGAATACGCAAGAAATGAGCAATTATTAAGATGATTAATAATGATATACGAATATCAACAAAATAATACATTTATTACAGATGAGAGAAATAAGTTTTAAGCATAGCATCAGGTTTCAATTTCGTTAATGTACTCGTTATAGTACTGCGCAGATGCACTGCCTACAGTGAATTGAAGGTTAGAAACTTGAGACA
>JAABKJ010000345.1:0-51793 GCA_011634705.1 Andricus grossulariae | reverse complement strand
TACGACGAGAAGGAGAAGAGCGACAGTGAACCGGGCGGGGAGTGTCAAGGCAATCTCTGCTTGACTGCGAACTTAACCCTTCGGAAAGAAATAGAGGATTTATGTATTTTGGTGAAAAACTTCGAAAAGAGATTGATACTTTTTTTTCGTTTCTGGTATAAAATACTATAATATCATAAGCACAGGATTTTGTAAAGAAAAGATGTGCCATGAAAATGTTAGGTTAACAATGGTTGAGGCCCACTGTGTTTTAGTTCAACACAACTGATAGTTTGGTTTTCAGTTTTGGAATTTATTCTGAATGCGTTGAAAAACACCTGGAGTTCTTATCAACTTCATGAAATTCTTTTCGATTCTTCTAAATTCAAAAGAACATAAGTCAGATTATTAATGCACTTTGGTCTCTTCTAGATAATTTCAGTACCCTTTTGGTTCAGAAATTATTATGATGTCAAAGAACTGTATTTACAAACAAAAATCTCATTTGCAAATAACTTTATTTTTTTCCAAAAAATGCAACAATTGTGTGCAAAAAATTAATTATTTTGTTCAAAATTTTTCTCTTCAATTGCAAACTCAATTCTTTGTTCATAAGACCACCTGTTTGGTAAAAAATCAAAAAATTATTTTTTTATGTTCTACCATCTGATAGAAACTGCATCTTAATTGGTTGAAAATGATCTTGTTGTTTTAAATTGAGCTTCTCAGTTTGATAATTGAACTATCCTCAAAGAAATTTGTCTTTGTAGGCTAAACATTCAACTATTTGGTTACAAATTCTATTGTATTGTTACAAAGTAATTAATTTATTGTAAGCTTTGTAGTATATATTATGCACGAAGGGGAAGAAGATTGATATTATTGATACATGTATGTTTTCAGTGAGAGCCGACCTCAAGAGCTGCTTTTCAAGTTCGTGGGTATGTGTTGGTCATTCTATCTATGACGTCGTGATGCCGTCCGAGACGAGGAATATCAAGCCCGGATCGGTTTCGGCTCGTTCATTCCTCGGCTCTGTCTCGTTTCCTTGGGCCTATTCCTCGGTTTGTAGCGTCACATTCTTCCTCGTTCCGTCTCATCCTTCCTCGTTATCGGCCCGGTTCCTTCGTGGAATGCGAGAGATGTACGCCAGTGAAGCGCACAGCTTGCGGCAGCGTTATTTTGCCATTTTGACGCATTAATGCTAATAAGCGTTCTTTAATGAATACATAAAGTCAACATATGATTACATATTCTCTTTTTTTCCATCACTAATCAATTTGATATCAAACACGACTATGTTACGATTTTTTTACAGACCCAATTTCACGCTGTTTGCATGTTATTTTGTTCTTATTAGAAATGGATTTTGTCAATTATAAAAATAGAATGTATGAAAGAGAAAGGGAAAAAGACTGATATATTATTGAGTCATTTTGACTTTCAAGAATTTAGCACCAATTTACTTTTCCATATTTCAAAGTAGAATTTGAAAAAATTGTCTCTCATGACGTGTATTTCTTACGGTTTGGCTGAGTCGAAATAAAATAAAAAATTCTTTAACCGCAGGGTTGTGGAAAAATCGTGAATGTTATTATTGTTTCTTATAAGGGAAGGTCTTCAGGTGTTCAGCGCCCGGAGGGTTATAACTGGTGGAAGAAGATTCCTTGAAGTACTCACAACAAAGTCCAATCCATCTTAGCCCCTAGCTTTCCGATATTTTTGCACCCCAACTCTGCAAAGCTTTTAATTTCAACCATATTTGTGCGATTTTCCACATGAATTTGAAGCAAATTTTTTCAACGTTTGTTTCTCCTCGTTGCAAATTCTTATCTAGTATTGCTTTGATAGGTTATTCTTCATGTTTTTGAGGATTCTCTACGCGATTATGATGTTACTTTTTCACTATAACATCATCTTCATGAAGAATTTAACGTCTTAATTGATCAACTTGTAAATTCTACGATAACCCAGGCCTTTGAATAATGGGGTCATGTCAGTCGTTAAATAGCGGAAGGTCATTCTTGAAGTATTTTTATGCGTAGAATCCAAATCCGGTGTAGAAATTGGCCCGTCGCTTCACGATTTTGAGATATTTGCGGTTATGCACCCGAAAAATGGTGTTTATGGATACTTTTGAGGTTATATACACAGAATGCAAAACATTTTCTTGGTCTTTCTTTTTAGTAACATTATTTATTGTAAGTTCTGCTCTTACTCTAGAATTTAGGAGTTGCGGAGTGCAATTACGATCAAGTTACGCTAATTTGGAGTTAAGAGATATTCTGAATATGGTGGGTTCAAAATTGCGAATAAAAATTTGCAATAATCATACACAATTATGAAAATTTTTCAGTTAATACTATATAATAGTTTATATTTATATGATAGTTTAAAATAATTATCTTACTGATACCAAATCAAACATTTGTAACTATTCAGATTAAACTGTATTCAATTTTGCTCCGTCTCACTTTGGAATTCTTTTTGAACAATTTTTTTTTTCAGAGTTGAACGTTTATTTTAATTTTGACCCTTCCAATTATTATCCAAATTTTGTATTTCTCACGCAAAATAAACTCATACGTATAATATTTCATTATGGAATATAGGAAATTATAACGTTGCAGTTATCATATAACTAATTTAATGATATATAAAAAATGTTACTGTTTATTTTTATGATAATTTTATTGAGAATATCTTGTAACTTTGAATGAGCGTAACTGTATCGTAATTGCACTCTGCAACTCTTAAATTGAAGAGTAAAATCAATACTCACAAAAAATGATGTAACTAAAGAGAAAGACCAAGAAAATGTTTTGCATTCTGTGTATATACCCACAAAAGTTGCCAGAAACGCCATTTTTTGGGTGAATAACCGGAAATATCTCCAAATCCTAACGTGACTTGCCCATTGTGATCCCAGATTCGGATTCTATGCAAAAAATTACTTCGGGAAGGACCCTCCTCTATCCAACAGCTGACATGACCCCATCATTTGTAGGCCTGTGTTATCCTAGAATTTACAAGATGATCAATTAGGACGTTAAATTCTTCATGAAGATGATGTTAAAATTAAAAAGTAACATCAACATCTTGTAGAGAAACCTTGAAAACATAAATGATAACCTATCAGTGCAATACTGGATAAGATTTTGCGAAGAGATGAAACGAACATTAACAAATTTTCCTTTATCTGCATGTGAAAAAACGCATAAATATGGTTAAAATTCAAAACTTTGCCGAGTTGGGGTGCAAACATAACAAAAAGGTAGGAGCTAAGATGGGTTGAACTTTGTTGTGGGTACCTCAAGTAATCTTTTTCAACCGGTTATAACTCTCCGGGCGCTGAACACCTAAAGACCTTCCCTTGTTAGTCTGCATGATATGTACAATTTTTACAATTTTTTCAGAATTTTTATTTAGGTTCATATAGGAAAAACTTAATCTCTTATGGTTTCCTAAAAATAAAAAATATATAGCAGCTCCAAAATTATTAAATAACTTTCTTCTTGCATAGAAAACTCTCTTATGCTCAAAATATGCTTCCAAAACACTGAAAAAGTCAGATCACATGAGAAAGCTTTTCTATGCTGGAAAAAATTATTTGCAAGGCTTCTAGACCTTTTTTCATTTTTAGGTGCGTATAAAAAAATAGGCATTTTGTACAGAATGTTAGAAAAAATGCGGAAATAATTGTGAAAATTTGTTACATTATGCAGATTAAGAAATATAAATAATATTTATAATTTTTCCAAAACTGCGATAGAAAAATGGTTTTCTTTCATTCCAATTTCGCCCAACCTCAAGATCTTAGTTATTATTCAAAAAATTTGAAAGGATCTCAACAGGTTTTACAGAAATTTTAAAATTTCACACAGGTTTTGCATACACTAAAAGGCTTTCTGGAATTTATCAAGATTTTCGAATATGGAAACATTTTACAAACATTTCAAATAATGCAATATTTTTAAATTATTACAAATGAATTGAAAATTTCTCATCTTTTCATTTTTCTGTTTCATATATTCTGTTGTTATACAAAGGTTGTCCCATAATTTTTGTCGTATATGCTTAATTTTCTAAGTATTTCGAAGTACTCTCCGTCACAGTCAATACACTTATTCATACGACGAATCCAATCATCAAACCATTCCTACCACATTTATTTCGGTATCAAGTCACATTCTGCCTGAAAGGCGGCTATCATCTCCTCATCGGAGGAAAAATGCCGACCTTTCATCCTCAGTTTGAAATAAGGGAACAAACCAAAGTTGCCTGGTGCTAAGTCTGAACTATATGCAGGGTGTTTCGAAAGTTGAACTTCCATTTCCTCCAAAAACTCCTGCGTCGCGGATGCCCGATGTGCAGGTGCGTTGTAATGGTGTGGGAACCAAGAATCCAAAGGCGCACGAGAAACCAAGTTTTCGAATAGTTGAGGCAAGCAGGTTTCTGTGTACCACTTTAAAGTGACTGTTTTGGATTTATCCAACAAAACAGTTTCCATATTCGCACCTTCAGTGAAGAATACAGCGACCATTCGTTTACCGATAGATTTCGATTTGCGAATTTGCACTGGCACCTCCTCGTCTTCAAAGACCCAAACTTTGCTTCGAGATTTGGTAGGCACATCGTAGTAGTACAACCACGTTTCTTCACCCGTCACAATGAAATTCACCTCCGCAGCAGATCCAGATTTAGAATTTTTCAAAATTTTTCTACACCACTTAACACGATTCTCTCGTTGCTCGTCAGAAATGGCATGGGCTACCCAGAATGTGCAGAGCTTTCTCACAGACAACTGCTCCGAAATAATCTGTTGTAAGGTTGATTTCGGAATGTGCTGGAGTTCCTCTAAGTGTCTATACGTGATTCTTCTATTTAATTTTATTGCCAAACGAACAGCATTAACTGATTCTGGAGTAGCAACGTCCGATGGGCGTCCTGTGTGTGGTTGATCTTCAAGCGCGAAACTTCCTCGCCAGAATTGTAATTACCAGCGTTCTACAGTTCTAACGGAAAGACAATCCTCACCAAACACTTCCGACATTTCTTTGAAACACTCTTCTTTACTTAAATCACGTGAAAAGTTGAAATAAATTATCGCACGTAAGTCACGTTTTGTAAGAGTCGCCATAGCGTTTCGTTTCAACTGTGATATCTCACACTAGATTGACAGGTTTTTAACAGAAGTGAGGATGTATACCTAACTCCACTCATCATATTTACTGATATAATAGAAATGTGTCTTTCCTTTGTAGCAGCGTCACACGACAAAAATTATGGGACAACCTATGTAATTGGCAAATAAATTATTAATAAGAACAAAACAAAATACTATTAGAGTGAAGATAAATGTTCGAAAAAATTGTAACATAGTCGTGTTTGATATCAAATCATTCAGTAATGGACTAATAAGTATAATATTTAGTCAGATTTTGACTTTGACTATTGATTAAAGAACGCTCATTAGCATCAGCGTGTCTGAGTGGACAAAGAACGCTCCCGCGAGCTGTACTCTCTGCTAGCGCACATCTGTCGCATTTTTCAGAAAAATCAAGACAAGGAACGAGAAAGGACACCACGAGACAAGGCAAAACGAGACGTGGATTACCGAGACAACAGGTATGTCTCGTCTCGTCCCCTCTCGTTCCTCAGGATTTCTCGATCGGTGACAACACTACTATGACGTCATAATTTTTGACGTCATGAATATAGAAATGGCCATTATATGAATATAAGATGTAAAGGGGGACTTTATGTTCGTTACACAGGCCTGAGAAATAGCCGTATTCATGCTTTTTTTATATAAAATATAATAAGAATGATAGATGTGTGATATTAGTATATTCACCAATAGAATTAAAGATGACCGCCAGAGTGATAAATAAAGTATAGACCATCCTCATTTTCGCAATGTTGAGGAAAAACTGATTGATGCTTCAGTGAATAAGTAGATCAAAAACTGTCACTAAAGAATATTCTATTGCATCATCAGATAACAAATATATACGTGAGTGGTTGTTATCTCACATATATGTGAGATGACGACATTAATACATTTTTATCTCAAAAGAGAGGCGTTGGTTATAATTACTAACAACCTATGTATGTAACAAAATAAATTGTTAAAAATAAAATTTCTTCGAACCATTTAAAACTACAGAAAAGGGTCAGTGTGAAATAAAGAACAAACACTGAGATGATGAAATAAGTCTGCTTCATTTTGTATTCTCCAAACCAAATCAAATATTCCAACCAAAAAGGAATATAACCATACAGTTTTCAAGGTTTTTACTATGAATTATAAAAAGTATACACGTAATAAGGGTGAGTAAATGACAATAATCTACTCAAACACATACGATTTAAAAAGATGCCTATCTGAATTTCCTTTTAAAATAAAACAACTATAGACTTCATTTAAGTGAAAATCCTGGTCAGACAGAAAAAATTGATTTTTTGAAAACAAACTGCGCGCAAAATGTAAACATATTGAGTAGGAGAATCCTTGAGAATCGGTAACGAGTTACATTCGTGTGACTTTGTCGATTTATTTAAAAACAATCAACTTTTTAAAGGTTAAAGTTGAAATTCTTTGTCAAAAATTAATTTTATTAATTGAAGATACACGTGTTTTGTTGAAAATCAATAATTTTTAGGTGAAATTTAAACTATTTTGTTCTAAAATGATAGATTTTGTTCATAATTCTCCTTTATGGTAGCAAACAAATCTTTTGGATTAAAATTTCGAATACAAGCTTTTCAAATCGATTTCGTTGAGACAAAAAAGTACTGATTAATGAGCGACGTAGTGAAAGAGATTCGAAACAACTGAAATTTTCCACATAATTTCTAGAACAAGGAGCAAGTGATAATACTTTTCTAAATAATGACATTCCTAAATTATGCAATTAATACCAGAAAATTATATCATTTAATGATTCACTGAACAAAATATTGTGTTTAAACAAGAATAACTGTTTTATCAATTTTAGATCTAATTATTATTTAGAAGATGTTCTATCCATTATTAGATGATAACATATGTACATATGCCGCAGTTGAGAAATACGTATAGTACTTTCGTGTAAAAAAGTAGCTATGGAGAACAAGGAAATATCTGCTGATATCTCAGTGGCGTAATTGGTTAATGCTCTACTCATGAATAGTGGCGTTCCCGGTTTAAATCCGGGCTCAGGCAGGTTTTTTTCGTTATTCGTCTGGGGCAATACACTTAATGGTACAGGTTTTTCAAACGTGCACCGTCTGAATTGGTATAATAAACAAACCTTTTTTCGAAACAATATGCACACGCTCTTTTACAGTACCAGAAATATCACGAACCGTTATCTGAATGGCTGATTTAAGTTGCTCTACGTTTTGAGTTGATGAGCGTAACATATTTTTTAAATGAAATTTCACAGAAAAAAGTCGCATCTATCATGCATAAAATAGTAATTCTTCACTATACCCTTTTCCTTCCCATTAGGGAAGCATTTTCGTTCAAGAAGTTGCTGATAACTTTCACCAGAGACGGTACCATCAAAAACCGCAAATAAATTCCCTTGGAAAAAACAGCTGCTCATACAGAGACTTTCAGAGGGTTAAGCGTTTCGAATGGGCTATATGTGGATTTTCCTTTCTCCAAAAATAAAAAATTTGTTTATTTACGTAGTTATTTATCCAAAAGTGTGCTTTTTCGTTAAAAACGATGCGATCTGGATCGATCTCTGCATCATTGAACATTTGAAGCAGATGCTTGGAAAACTCTATCTGCTTGGCCATCGCAGCATGTGTTAGCATTTGATGTGTAGAGATTTTAAAAGAATGAAGTTTAAAAAGTTCTTTAGAATTTTGCTTAATGTTTCTCGGTTTAAGTCTAGTGCTTTCGCTGCTCTACGTATCAAGGATTAGGGTTGTTCTGAAAATACACCTCCATCTGTATAATCTTTTTTCTTTCTCTTCCTACTGAGAAGGTTTTGGTTTGATGTAAAATTCAACTTTGTAGGTTTTCATCAATTCTCTAAGTTTTAAAACCACCTTATTCAGAAAAAACAATTTTTGCGAAGGTGTCTGTAGTCTGCCTGTAGCCTGTACTCTGTAGGCACAATAACTTTCGAAAAATTATCAGATTGGATTTAGCTTCGGCCCGCTTTCTTATTGCCTGAAAAAACCAGTTTGTTAGCCAGTTATTTTGTATAAAGATTCCAAACGTTCGAGCATCTTATACATTTTTAAGAACCTGTTTTTTAGAAATTAAAAAGGAGGGTGCCAATTTTGGGCCCAATGTGTCCACCTTAGAGAAGCGTATTACCCTATGTTTTTTAGTATGCTGATTCCAAATATGCTCATAGTTTTGCTTTTAATTGAGCGGTTTCAGATATGAAAAAAAATTGTTATAACTCACCCACAAGCTCTATCGCACAAGTCCCTTCACAATATCAAGAAATAATGAAACCACCTGTTGAAAATCTATCGCTGGTACCAATTTTTCAAGATCATTCTGATGAAGACAAATAATAAAAAATATAAGGTGTTCACTAAAGCATCTATAATTTGTAGTTCACCGATTATTGACGAAAGCGAGTTACCCTTCAATGGCAATCACGTTCAGAAAGAAGGCAGATGGGAAGACATACAACTTTGGCGAAAGAAAGGAAAAGGGGGAAACAGATGAATGGTTCAAGGTCCAGCAGCTCTTATTAAGAAACACAAAGAATTGTTCCACGTAAAAAATTTTAGTGGCTCTACACCATGGTCATTGCACGTCCTAGGTGGATCGGTATACCACGTAGATATGTTGGCGACTATTCTCTAGTCGGTGAATGTTGGTTGCCTGCCGAATTTCCCGTTGAGCGTCGAAGCGTCGTCTAAGGCTGACGTTCGGCGAATGATCCTGTAGTGCTCCGAGCACCGATATTTATGAGCGGCCCGCTGGGCAGCGTGCGCCAGTCGGGTTGGACGTGGTGGGGGATGGCTAGTGGTTGGTCGCTGCTGTGAAGCGCGTGAACCAACCCGCGCAGCATCTGTGGCAGCGAGGTCCGCTAGAGTGGGAGTAGATGTTGATTGACTACCAGCCTGTCGTGAGCGACACCAGTCAGAGTCTCATACCGGTAACACGCTCTGATTGGCCAAAATCGCAGCACGAAGAAGTTTGATGTGGAAATCCCACGTTCTCTGCAACGCATTCAAATCGGACCTGTTTCTTTTATTATTATAAGAATATAAGAGGAATACATATTTAATATTACTTCATTACGCGTCAAAGAAGAGTTTAATTATCTTTTGAAATTTGTCAGTACGTTGGCGAGCGTCAAATTAATATATTACTTCTTAACAAATATAAATATTCGATGACGGTATTGCTTATATATCGTGTAACAAACGCATAATAAAAGAGATTAAAGCTGCTTGATGCCCTGCTAATAAGCAAGCTCCGTACTCACAATGTATGAACTTTGCGAATTTGAAAACTAGTACCTTAGAAACAGCTCAATTTTGGGGGTTACACCCATAGACTTTTTTGTTTGCTAGACCGAGTCCTACAACTGTACACACTTTTAAGATCTGGACCTGAAGGGCCCAGAATCTCATATGGCATTGGCAGTCTCCTCTAGTGTACAGTTTTTTGTAGTACTCAGAATTTCGCACAACTTATCTGTGAAATTTTTTCTATAGAAGACAAAATGTCAGAGTTACAGAATTCGCAAAATTAGAAAAAAAGTGAAAATCAATAGCCAAACAATGCACTGCATGAAAAAAGTCAACGAAAGAGAAACATTGCTTTTTGAAAATCCTACAACATTATCTTAACAACTTTCTCAATTTTTTCGGGAAATCGAAAATTCAAATTTTGATTGCACAAAAAATGACTAAAAATAAAAATTCCATTTTGTATTTAAACTATGCAAGTCACAAAAAAATATGTAGAAACAGAAATTATGCAACCGGAAAAAAAAAATTGGTTATTATTCACTCTTTGATTTGACGCGTAGTTTTTGTTTCACTTGTGAAAAACGACATTACAAATAAACAAATTGAATTTTTGGACAAAAATACACAAGGTACAGTAAAATGTATTATTCAAAATTTAACATTATTTGACTTTGAAATACTTCATAAATAATTCATTCTGTTTTTCTTGTATGGGTTTCAAAACATTTTTTGCTGAAAACAGGGTTATTTTTTTAATTCATTATCTCCACCCCATCATCAGATAAAAAAGCAATATGTGAAGACTGTTAAAATCTCCATACCATGTAACAAATTCAAATCCATGATAATATTAAAATTGCTAAAATAAGAATTTGCTCAATTATATTTGGCTAGAAAGTTAAAATAGGCGTTTATTGAACGATTCTAAATTAATTATTTTATTCATAAATAGGAAGGCTAAGAGGAAAGGAGGTCCAAATCTCAACTAGCATTTTCGATTTTTTTGTTCACTTTGAGATAAGAATGAACCACGTGAATAGTTCAATGAATCGAATAATATTTAGAGGTCGCTGATCGCTAGTTTGTCTATTTCCACAGAAAATTCAATCTTTCTCGCAAACGGCAGATCATGATGCGAAACTTAACACAATAAAAAACATGCATCTAACTGAAGTGAGTATTTTTTAGTTACAGGTTTTTTTTTCACTCATACAGACTTAAGGAGATATGCGAAAAAAAATTGTTATAAAGAAGCATTATTCGTCTATTGCTCTTACTGAGAGATATCTAATACATTTAAATTATTTTTATGTTCTTAAACAAAATTATAAAAACCAATGTTTCAACAGCAACAAAATCATTTTTCAGGTTTGCATGAATCGCGTCCCAAATATCTGGAAATAATTCAGATTCTTAATGCAGAGAATCGAGTCAGTGGCATAGATTATTATGAATGCTTCTTCATTAAAGATTTCTGTGCGTGCCTCCTTAAATATGAATAACTAAATGAAAAAAACTTAAACAAAACTGAAAATTATTTTGATGCGACGAATATTTTTTATTGCATTTAATTTTGCGTTATGGTCAGCCGGTTTCGCGAAAAATTGATTCGTCTATAAAACATTCAACCCAAACATAACGAATGAATCAAAATTGCAAGTTTAAGATTCGGCCTTTTTTTAACACCCCTATTCAGGATCCTCACGCAACTACAAGAATCCAACTACAAGAATCTACAAGAATGTGCAGGTTTTGCAAATAAAAGGTTTTTCCTTTTCGACCTTGGATGGCAAATATTTAGAATATTTCATTGAGATAATTCAAAATTAGCATTTTTGAATGATATCTATTCCAAAAAAAGTCTGCGCGCGATGCTCGCAAGTTTGAGCGCGCCTAGGGCGCGTGTCTGTCGATTCTCACGCTTCGCACTCCATAATATATTCACCTCGTGCTACGCGCTCGGTCTTTGTACACTTACCCCACATTTGTGGACAGACCTTTTAAACCTAATCGTCAGAGCAACGGTAACTGTCGTTTGGTGATTGTGAATTCTCTACTGTTAAAGTCTGTACGTCGGTCTGGGATTGCTTATTCAGATATTGAAAAATAAAGTACAAATTATATTAATCATTGTTACTTTAATCATGCAAATTTTACTATTCAACTTATTTACCAAATTGTTAACTAATATTAGAGTAATATTCTATCATTTCACAAATTTAATGGTGAAAAATCATAAACTTATTTCACCTATGAAAGTCATTAGGTAAAAATATTTTCGAATTCTTTGAAAAATTCAGTAACTGAACAATTAGTCAACTCTCCTTGTCGATTGTTTTCAATATCAAATCAAGATTTCGCGGAATTGTTTTCAACCTCGAATAAGTAGGGTCAAATATGTAGTTATTTAAATGATTTTATTGATTCCACATATCCGGTTCACAACTTTTACAATACGATGAATCCTAAAAGAAAGTACTCAACTCACGGTGACGGATAGAATCTACGTAACTCCTAGTGACGGATAGAAAATGCGCAACTCGCGGTAGCGGATAGAAACTACGCAAGTAACAAAATGCAAGTTTTTAGAAGACCGTGTTGAAAGTTTGATTAGTCTTCACAATTCAAGTGTAATTATTTCAGAGAAAATAGGGTTTTCCTAGGGATCCTATAATAATCGAAAATAAATTATAACCTAAAAGCTCTGTTTAAAACAGCTAGTGATGTTTTATATGTAACTTTAATAGTGTGTTTTTTTATCTGAACACAAACTTTTTGGAAGCTTCAAATTCAGTCTTTTCCTTCGCATCCAGGACTTTCATATTATGTCAGCTTCGTCTTCAATATCACAATATTTATAAATTATGAATATCGATCTTCATAAAATCCAATTATATTACTTTGTTTGAAGTTAGGTTTCTTATAATTTATGGAAGTCAATGACAGAAAAACTGGCGCCACGGTGAAGGTCAAAACTACTGCAAGTTGCGTAGTTTCTTTCAGGACCCATCGAATATTGCATTTTCATTGTGTCCATAAAATTGAAAATGCAACAATTTCGCGTTTCATCAGCAGATTTATCTATTTATTACCCTTTTTTTAATTCAAATAGTAAAATATCTGTAAAATAATCAGCGAAATTTTAATAATTTCAATTCAAAGAGTATTGAAAACTTATGAAACATTTACCCCTCTTTGGGCCCGAAGAAAAGTGGCTTTTTCCAACGCGAAATTTCCATAAAGAGGTCCGCCACTAACCCTTGGAGGTTCTCCAGAACAATCAGCTTCCATTTCCACTGTATTAGAGGAAAAGTAAAAAATGTACAAAATATAATGAAGCCCAATTAAATTCATAAATTAAAATAAGCAATGTAACTTTTATTATTTGCTATTTTTTAAAGAATCAATGCTGTTTATAGTTTATTGATGAAACATATAATCTCTCTTATGTGTATCTATTCACATGTACATTTTCTAGGAAATAACGCTATCACAAACTATCAAAAATTACATATAAATTTGTTGTTTCTTCACAAAAATATTGTAAGATGTATTAAAAATTTTTTTCAAAATTTAACTTACTCGTAAAATGAGACTGAAAAGAATGGTCGCTATCTGGTGTCGCAGAATCATTTCGGAACTCTGCGTATTCTATAATCATCTAAAGATAGATGATTCGTCGCATTTAAAATTTAGTGATATCATCAGTGGAGACCTATGGAAGAATAACTCACACTGACTTTATCCATGACTACCAAAAATACTTGAACCAATTTGTTGAAAAATTGATAGGCCACGAAACAATTCGAAAGAAAGTGATTCTCGTTTCGAAATGTAATAGGTTTCAGGCTTCAAACTCAATTTATTTAATTTTAAGGGCTACTTTTTTTCAAGTTTCAATATGTGATAACAGGGTTTGCTGACATTTTGAATCGAATTTCGTAATTTTTTTATTGTATCATTTTCAAAGTGAATAATCGAAGTATAAATAAATCAAGCGTGCAAATAATCTTCTTTTTCCACTTGGAGGTGACGTAGCCTGTTTACAAGTTTTACGACATCACCTGTCTGCGTCATGGATACACTAAGACTTCTTAAATTCTTAACTTAATGTTAAAATTTAGTAATTTGTTAAATTTTTCTGATCCATGTGTAGAGAATTCACCGCTAAATATTTTTTTGAACCAGAAGAAAACCGGAAAATGACCGGGAATTTTTTTGGTAGAATTTTAGTGGTCATCCTGAAATATTTTGAAATATATATTTTTTTCCTCAGGCAACTTTTGATATTTGGATAATAAAAAGCTAGCCTAATTGTATGTTAACTAAGACTACGTAAAAATTCCAAAACTTGAAAATTGTTTTATCCTTCAGGGTTAGCTTGAAGACGTTCAACCTCAAATCACCTGTCTTACTGCATTTTTAAGGATATTTCTTGCCTGTTAGAAATATCCTTACTAAAAAATTGAAATTCAGGCCTACAGTTCTCACTTTCTGTGCCTAGCTAAGCTGAAAACAAGAGAAAGAGAAAACTAGGCAAGATAGGATCAAGTGACTATCATGGCATAAGGCCTCAGGGAGATCAAAATAGGCTGAAACTTCAAGAGGGTGGAATCAATTGAAATCCAAAACATTTTCGATAAGTGATACAATTATTTTATTTGCATAATAAATCCCTAGTTAAAATCCACCTATCTGACCTGAAATAAGAAATTCAAAAGGGAAGGGTTCTTCTAACCAAAAAATACTTTTAAGATCGACACATGATTCACTAGAGACAACTAATCATTTCATTGGTCGCAGCAACTTTCCATATTACCATTTTGCAAATTAACAGGGTAATAACTTCATAAAGCAATACAATAAGTTATAGGTTTTCAAAATTAACCTAAACTATTTGGCGTTTTGACGCCATCTGAAGAATTTTAATTTAACGAAGCGACGTGGCTGAAGTCTGGTTATAACCTAAAATGCTGCTATAAAATGAATTCCTTAATCTTACCATCATAAATTGCATTCGTGGTTGGTTCCCAAAAATTTCTTCAACTTTGAATGCTAGAACTGACCACGAGGCATGACACGAACAATCCACAAAATTCACGCTTTTACCCGTAAAACACGAAAATCCTAACTATCCAAATGGAATCCACTCCTGACCGTACTAACACGTGGCGTGAAAATAAAAAAACTCAACTTCTCGGTTTCCACCTCATAAAATGAAGAAAAACACAAAAAAGAGAAAACCGAAATTACCGAGATCATTTTCAAAGCTGATCATCGAAATCGCAAGAAATCAAAATCACCTACGGAGGCAAGAAACACTTTTCGCGGCATTCAGAGAAAGCTGGCTAAGCGTTTTGGCGGTATCTCAAATCTTTCCCGTTTCGAAACTAACAGTGATCCACCAAAACCCTCCGCCAGGAAGCAAAAATCCTACATACACCGTCGTGTTGAATTTTTTTTTAAACTCCTTTTCTTTTGTGGCTGAATATCTTCATAATTTTTTTTCTCTATAAAATTATCAAGCCCTACTTTTGACACGTCAAAATAGCCGAGAGTTCGCAGCGAGAGTGATGCGACGCGCAACGTAGAGTCAGCAGTTTTGCTTCGTGCGTTGGTTTATGTTGTCCAATCGGAGCGTCATATCCTCGTGTCCCGATGCCATTCATCAAACACAGCCATCCGACCCAGGACGGCCGTGGATGACATAATCCATGGCCACCATCGTGCTGGGAGATGTAACAAAATTCTACCGCCAAAACAGAAGAGAACTTTGTCAATGTTAACTCCTTACGATTCTGAGTCGAATCCTTTTTCTTAATTCACAACTTCAACTCAGAATCCTCAAATGTGTGCAATAGAAAAAAGATTTCGAAGTTTTGCTTTGGTTTCACCAAATTTTTTCGCTCTCTGCCATTTCCGGCGCTTCCGGTATGGACTTTGAGAGCAATAAAAGGGACTCAGTGGTGTTGCCTATCCTGTTAAACGTTACATAGGGGAGAATGGTTGGCATTCGATTCCTCTTAGCCTCCTACTTCCTCACGATAGCTGTTGAATCCATGGGCCCGAAAAGGACGGTTGCACGCGTGCTATTCCTCTATCCTTCTGTCGCATCGTGTCGCTGGACTGGATTGCCAGAAAAGGACGATTGCTTGTACGACACTCCCCTCTCATTCTGTCCTGCCGTATCGCTGGACCGGTGAGGCAGGAAAGGGCAGGTTGCTTGCGTGCTACCTCCCTTTCTTTCTGTCTTGCCATTAGGCGTTGTACCAGTGGGCCAGGGAAGGACAATCTATTCGCGCAACTTCGTCCTTCTCTTTTCCTCTTATGAGTGGACTAACCAGTGGATTCCGACTTCCATGTTATTGTTGTCGAAACTCATCTGTCAATATTGCTCTCGTCCGATGTTCTCGATAACAAAGAATAAATATATAACAGAAATAAAAAAAAAAGAAACGCATAAGAAAAATGAATCAGTGTCATGCCGAAAGTACCCCTGTGGAGTGATTCTTGTTCCAAACTCCCAGGTGAAAGAAGGGGATAACTATTTTATCCGGTGCTGGTGAGAGGTTATGTTAAACCTTTCAACATGTGATAGGTAATTTTTACCATGTCACAACTCCCCCCTCCCCTCAGCTGGGTGCTAGGGTATTTTCCTCTCTCGGGGTGCGATGACGGAACAACTATAGAAAAAATATTCATATGAGTCGACTGAGACTTACCGACAAGACTATATAAGGAGAGAACGGTAATTAATAGGGGACGGGAGTAGGCAAACCACGGAATATGAGACGGCAGACGGGAAAAGCGGTCCTACTGCGGCTCGGCGATGACCCAACGATCCTACTCACGTAGAGCAATACAAAAAAAAGTTTTTTACTCGAATGTAGAAGATCGGAATGACGACCTAGCTAACACATCAGCAAATAAAAATGAAAGAAAGAATCTCACGGTGGGGCTCTCTAGTTAGCTCTTTCTATCTGTCACCCGGCGACTGAATGATTTATCGAAAAAAGCATGTATTCATAAGTAGAGAAAGAAGAAAAATAACTTTCATAACGGCGACAAAGAAAAATTGTCGGTGTATGGTCGCACGTCATGTGATCTCCCCCTCTCTCCCGGCTACAGCCTACCATTGCGCCTTTGCGCCAGGTGAATCCTGTGAATCTCCTTCTCCATCGTCCGCGGATCCGTCAGTAAATCTTGCCCCGGGGGTTGTTTGGTCCCAGCAACCAATGCCAGATCAGTACGCCAGCGACGGCTGCATTTTGGGCACGTTTCCTTGATAAAGCCCCTCTAGCCATATCCGTAGCAAAGTACGATGCCGATTGAACAACTTCTCTGCTCCTGTCGGAATTTCGTCCCGTCGCGCCACTGGAGGTTCCAGTGTGGTCCTGGGAGAGTGAGCTCGCTTGTTGCTGGGCCCGGCTCCGACCGATTGGGAAGAAAGACAGCGCCATCCAGGGGCAGCTCCGACTCCTCTCCCTCTTGCCTTCTAAGGAACGCCTCGTACTCGACGTACGTCATGTCCAGATATACGTGACGTTTGTGGGTGTACTCTGTCTTCTTGTACTCGGGAACCCTATGGGTGTAATCCTCCCAATAACTGTACCAAACCTGAAACATAAGGATTCTCAAGTCCGAGTCACGAACGATCGTGAAAACTACAGGTGATAGTCGACGCTTAATTGTGAAAGGACCCTTACATTTTTGAAACAATTTACTCTCAACGTTGTCGATCTTTTCCGACAGCCTTTGGTTCAACCTTAGTACTGGGTCACCCACCTTAAAACGCCTCTCGCGTCTCCAAGCGTTATAATATTTAGCTTGAGTTTTAAAGGCTTTATCCAGATTTCTACCAATCAAATCACGTAAGTGGTCTAATCTAGTCACTCTCTCTAACCACTCTTCAGGTCGAGGCTTCTGATGTTGCGTGCTTGACACTAAGTCTCTACGTAGTGATCGAAATTGAGGAACGCTGGGAAAACTTTCAACACACCATGTACTGCTCTGTTGTACGCGAACATAAATTCAGCCTGACGAAGATCCCAGTCCCTATTATTGTCCCTCAGAAAGGAAAAAATCATAGTTTTTAGTACACGATTCACGTTTTCGGTTGGATTGGCCTGCACATGGTAAACGGGGTTCGTTGAGTGAGTGATCCAGAAATGTGTACAGATTCGTCCTAGGAGTTTATTAGTCAACTCAGTACCATTGTCGGTATGAATGACTCTCGGTGATCGCCAACGAGATAAAATTAGGTCTTTGAAAGTCCCTCTTACTGTAGCACTGTTTGCTGTCCGGATAGGAAGAGACTTCACCCATTTCGTGAACAGGTCTTGAAATATTAAGATATACTTGAATCCCGCCTTGCTTTTCGGAAAAGGCCCCATAACATCCGCCGTTACTACAGTCCATGGCTCCTCAACGACGCGTTGGCCCATCATGCCTGCCGGTCGCGCCTGTTCAACTTTACACTTTCGACAAGTAAGGCACCACTTAACGTAGTACACCACATCGCTGAACATCCTTGACCAACAATACCGAAGGGCTACCCGCTTGACGTCTCTTTGTTCCGTCAATGTCCGGATTGGGGCTTCAAGTGGGCCTCCTATAACGCGCTGAATCTGAATTCTTTTGGCAGGGCTAATTTCCAAGACTCTAAATCTGTTATAAATCCGTCTATCACCGGGTTCAACTTATGACGATGAAGCATCCCGTTCTCTCTCTTTCAATCAGGGAAACTCTTGAGCCTTTTCTCTGCCAATATTAAGCGGCGTAAACACCACGAGTCTTCCGTAACGCCTGTACTAGCTAGTGGTGCCTCATCTTCTTCGGTCATTCTCGATAACGCGTCTGGGACATGGTGCAAAGCACAGTTTCGGTGGACTGTATTAAATTTGTGGCCTGGTGTTCTAGGCTCCATCTAGCGAGTCTTTCGATCGGGTTGCGCAGGTTATTAGGACAGCGAAGGCTGCCATGGTCAGTGATGACCACAAAATAGAATCCTTCCAGATATTGGCGAAATTTTCAGACACCGCAGACTACCGCAAGACATTTCCGTTCCGTAACAGCATAGTTCTTTTCGGCTGCCATCAAGATCCTGCTCGCGTATGCTATGACACTCTCTTCACCATCTTGCTTTTGGGTAAGAACCACTCCTAGCCCAGAAGCACTAGCATCGGTTTGGAGATTAAACGGGTTCTTCTTCACCTCCTTAAACAGGGGATCTGCGAGTATAACTGCGCTTTCTGGGCTGCCTTTGAATTGTCAAAAGCCTCCTGTTGTTCCTCGCCCCAATCTCACTTGATTTTCGTTCGGAAAAGTCGGGTTAGGGGTTTAGCTAACGTCGCGAATTTAAGTATAAGCCGCCTATACTAAAAGGTCGTGCCCATAAATCGACGCAGCTGTTTGACCGCTTCAGGGGCTCGGTATGAGACCATGGGGGCGATCTTGTCAGAGTCTACTTTGAAACCATCTTTGTTGACGACAAATCCGAGATATTTCACATCTAAACAACAAAACTTACTTTCATCCGCATTTATCGTTAGGCCTGCCTCCTTCACGCGGTCGAGTACCTTTTCTAACCAATGCAGATGCTCATAAAATGTTTAGGTCACAATAATTATGTCATCTAGGTAACTGAAGACCTAGGGTCTCATCTCTGGGTACCGTAAACGCAGTTTAAACCTGACTGGCCTTATCTAACGGGATCTGGTTGAACGCGGCACTCAGAACTAATTTTGTCATATATCTCGCAGCTTTAAGCTGCCGCCGAATGTCTGTCATATATGGGAGCGGATAATCATCCTTTTCGGAGACAGTGTTTAGTTTCCGAAAATCCAAACATGAACGATATTTCCCTCCAGGCTTACGAGCCATCACGATGGATGCGGACCATTCGCTGTACGATTTCGCTATGATACCTTCCGCTAATAACCTGTCAACCTCCTCACACATTATCGCCTGTACTTTAGGGGGCACTATCCTATACCTTTCCGTAATTGGACTATGCCCCTAAACATCAATGGAGTGGGCTACTATACCGCTACACTTTTCCTCTTCCACTAGCCATTGTTTTGAAGGATAATGCTTCCCTTCCGAATCTGGCATGAAAACTTCACGCGACCGTGAGAGAATTGCCATATCAAACTTTTCCTCACCATCCACACCCAAAATCAATTCTGCGTCCAGGCTGTTTGCTATTCTAACCTCACACATCGGCGTAAGCCCATAAATCATTATTGGCAGGTTGAACTTCCCGATAATAGCATCCACTGAACCATTAGCCATTATCATACGGGATTTCCTATTACGCGTTATACTTAATCTCATCTTTTGGGGCAAATAATTCCATCTTCGGTTCTGTATGAATCTGAGACTCAACTACCACTTTTTCCGGCTTAATTAAGCTAAATGGGCTTTCTCTGCCCGAGAGATATCCGTCAAGAGGATCTGTCGGTTTCTTAAATTCTTTAAGTTCGGTAGGGTCTGAAATCCTATGCGTATCCCTATCTGTCTCGAGTCTCGAATAGGCAATGCAGGCTATTGTCATTTCATTCTCGGTATGCGAATCTCCTATTGCCGTAATGGGCAAGTCTAACTCGATCACGGACAATACAGTAACGCCTTTGTAACTCTCCCTATTTACTTTCGCTTGTACGGACTCTATTTTATCGGGGCTTGAGTTTGCCGAAGTTTAACATTATTCTATTCTTTCGGGCCCGAGCGGCGGAAGGGCAGGGCAGACCGAGCTTACTGCTTCTTCGCCTTGTTTCCCGAACAATCAGGGCACGTCCTTATTTTGAAGCCCTTGGTTTTGCATATGTAGCAATCCAACTTTCTGAGCGAGGCATAACCTTTTTGGAAGTTCCCTGTCTGTTTACAATTCGAGCAAATCAACTCGTTGGGGTTTCTAGCCTGTGATTCATTCCTACTAATATCAGAAGAAGCCTTAACTTTCTGCTGACCTCCCCCCTCCTTAGAACCGACACGGGGTGTGTTTTGTCTATCATCTTGGTGTTTGGATTCATTGCCCTGGCTATTTGCGCCCTGTTTCTGTTCAGTGTTGATCGATGAGATTTTTTCTACCTTTTCTTTCAACACTGAAGTTGGCGATTGCTTAACCGTCTTTTGCGTTAAACGCGGTCTATACGCGACTGCCTTCAAGAAGGAATTTTTGGGATGAGCTGGGGTCCTATATTCCTTAATATAGACATTTCACTCTTTTTCTCAGCTTCTACCTATACGTGATAGTTCACGGAACGTTCTATTATCAGAACGATGGATGACTTTGTGGTAATCAGGCCGAAGACCTCTATGGACCTATTCGAGTTAGTCGACTATCGGAATTTCGCCTTCGAATAAATTCATTAGGCTTTGAACATTGTTTAGATAGTCATTGATAGACTCATCTTTACCCTGTGGTCTAGACTGAATTTGTTCCTTGACTTTTTTCTCAAAGCCCTCGTCGCCGAGGTGGGATCTAAACTCTTTTTTAAATTTTCGCCTGCTATAAAATTCCTTTTCGTGATTTCTGAACCATTTTGACAGAATTTTCTCCAACAAAACCGGCATTGCCAACAATAATTTGTCATCCGATAACTTAGTTAGCCTTCTACTGTCTTCAATTTTTGTTAGCAAACCATCTGCACTCAGTTCGCTTATGCCGTTAAATGTGAGGTTCCAACTCGGAACAATTTTTCCTAAGTCCCTATTTCCTAAGCGATTTCTATTGACCGATCTGTTGCTATAAACCGCATCTCTGTATGAAGAGTGGACATGGGTAAGTGTATCTCTATAACCAATATTACTTTTACGCGGTTTATTATGTGGGCTTGGTCTAGGAAATATTCCGTTATCGGCGTTTGGGTTGATTTCCGCGTGATCAGGCTGGCATTCCTCACGTTGAGTCTCAGTCAATGACGTACATCTGTACCTTTTCAATTTGGTTCTATCTAGACCAAGGCTGTTTTCTCTGTCTGCTCTAATTGCGTTATTTTCAATTTCTGATTCGGACGCTGTGGTATTTGGGAACAGTCTACCTAGGTTGGGCATTTTCGTAGGGCCTCTTCGGATAGCACCAAGCGTCTCTTTCTGTGTGGAGCACCGATCAAAATTTATAGGCTTGTCCGCTGCAGGGTGTGGAGTATCCTGTCTGTTTACTTTCCAGTATATGGGCAACGGTTTCATATTTTGGGTATCGGAGGTATTTGTAACACGCGATGGGGAAGCTGAAGGTGATTGACACCAGGCTCAGTAGTGTCGTAACAAACTACCGGGTCTGGTATGTTGAAGGGATTTTGCATACCGAAAATCTGTGCAAAATTAAAGGACACATTAGTTGGGTTGATTGAAGGAAAGAGCGTTGGTTCAATTCTTGGTGTCGGAACCGTGTTCAAGGAACCCGCAGCTTTGGTACTCGTGACGCTTGTTACTTCATTCTTTCGCGGAAAAGATATTGTCATGTAACTCGCGTTCCTTACTTTAGTTTCTACTATTAAAGTAGCTGCGGTTTGTGCAGTATAAACGGGAGGGCCTGCGGCTAAATTTGCGAAATCGGACTCAATTTCTGCATCATCCATTGTGAGAGCTGAAGCCACGGATGTATGGTCGGATTCTCTGTATGGCCACCCGTTAAGGAGCTTAATTCCTCTTCGCAGTCAAGCGGATTTTTTTTCTGGTACCGGAAGTTTCTAAATTCAGGGCTTCGAGGCTTTCATTAATTCCTCGATTATGCAATTCCGCGATCAAGCCTTATAGTTCCGTATACGTGGTGACATTATCGGGTCAGTTCAAGAACGCCATTTTGTTAGTGAAAATTATGAAATTTGAAGTTTCGAAACTGAATTGAAATCTAAGATCTAAACATTTCCATCTGCCGTTTCCAATCTGTTCAATTTTTCTAACACACGTGACTGAGCCGTCGCGAACCTGAAACCTTTCGGGAGCCAGAAAAAAAACAGCAAAAGGTTTATTTCACGATAGCGAAATGGTTACACAAAAAATAGCAAAATTTTGAGGATTCTGAAGAGACGAAATTGCTCAGTATATTAATAAAAACTTGCACACTGTAACAAAACTGAACAATTCAGTTCTCTTTTGTATCAAAACCACCTCAAGATTTATAAACAGGTATGCATTCCAATAAATCAAAACACAATATTACCAGGAAATCAGAAAGGTGGGTATATATGTATATGTGAATATATACAAATACACCAATGATTTTTTATTAGTGTGGTGCTCAAAGCAGTCGAAAGTTGGGGATGTTGTTAAAAAAAATATATAATTTTTATGAGCAAAAGATAATATTTTAATATTGTCGGTAACAAGCGGGGATTCTGTAAATTATTTCTAGTGAAATTTCGAAAAATAATGGTTTGCTCTGGTGAATGTATTTTATTTCTTTCAAAAAAGTCTAAAGATGGATTTTATTCAAGGTTAGGAACTGGTTGGGCACCATTTTGTAAAGATATTCCTTGCCCGTTAGAAATATCCTTACTAAAAAATAGAAATTTTGGCCTACCACAACTCAGTTCTCACGTCCTGTGCCTAGCTAAGCTAAAAACAAGAGGGAAATAAAACTAGGCAAGATGGGCTCAAGTGACTATTATGACATAAGGCCTGAGAGAGATCAAAATAGGCTAAAACTTTAAGAGGGTAAAATCAATTGAAATCCAACAAAAATTTCTATCAGCGATACAATTATTTCATTCGCATATTAAATCCCTTTCCATATTACATTTCGCAAATTAACAGGGTAATGACTTCATAAAGCGATACAATGAGTTATAAGTTTTCAAAATTAACCTAAAATAATTTTACCGCTAAAAAAGAAGACAACTTTGTTAATGTTAAATCCTTACGATTCTGAGAGGAATACTTTTTCTTAATTTATAACTTCCATTAAGGATCGTCAAATGTGAGCAATAGAATGAAGATTTTGAAGTTTTGCTTTGGTTTCACCAGTTTTGTGCGCCCTCTGCCATTCTTGGGCCTTTCCTGTCGAAATTTAGATAGAGGAGGCTGGTTGGCATTCGATTCCTCTTAGTCTTCTACTTACTCAAGATAGTTGTTGAATCGATGGGCCAGAAAAAGGCAGATATAAAAAAAGGTCTCAAAATACCTTCCGATCTCCAGTCGACATAAGACATGACGCAAACTTAAGCGACATAACGACGTAAATACGTGTAGCCATTGAAATTCAAAACGAGCAGCGATTGTTTCCTACCGCGAAGGATGTGTCGATTCTGTAAACCAGCTTGGCGCGTACAGAATAAAAAAGCCAAATCAGGCCCAGTTTAGTTCTCTGCAATGTGCGACGGCAAAGGTGTAAACCTGCAAAATTACAGCCTATCTCAAAAACGAGAAATCTAAGCCTTACCCACTCCTTCCTCTCCCCTGGCGAATGAGTTGTGCCGGTAGCTATAAATTAGGGTAAGTCAAATATGAAATCACTTTTGTTTTCTTTATTTCTTTTAGAATTTTACCATTTGTTTTCTATTTAATTTTTCTTTCATTTGAATGAATTGAAATCGAAACTAAAGTCAATACGTCAGTTGTTCAAAAGAAAATGCTTGTCATCATTGAGATTCTAGGGTATTGCTCACCACTTTCAGCAGGTGCTGACTGACATGACAAGTGCATGACTGCCACCAATTTTTTCTGTCATTTTTGTCTTCGGTTTCCAGGAATTCTGGAAAGGGTTACGGTCACGGCTCGTTGTGGCTCATTGTCACACCGAAGGGTCTGATTTTTTTTCTACTTGAATTCACAATACATTTCATTTTTTCATTTTAAACTGTAATTTACCATGAAGAATTAGGGACCACTCGAATGACAAGATTTATGAGCGCCTGTTCTCGAGCCTGTTTGACCTAGTCTCGCGATTGACACTGTCAGTATTTGCAGTCACTGACTACCTTTTGGTGAGCCCTGTTATAGGGTAACAAGGCAGTCAAAAGAGAAAACATCTTGAATTAATAAGATGTTAACCACGATCCCACAAAATTGAACAAATTAGTAGACTTAGTTTGGCCGCTTAAACTTTCGGTACATTAGAGTGGTAAGAGAACTTCGACATGTTCTTAATATAAAAATTACGGTCCCATACGTAACAAGCTGATGACGACATTGGTGCGATAGGATTACACCCCTTTTTTATCCCTATCACGTTATCGTTTTCTCAAAATTTTATGAACAAAAAATCAATTCTTGATCTGTTTGTTCTGTATTATAATGGAAAAGGTTGTCTAAAGTTCACAGAAAAATTCTTAACCACAGTGAAAGGTGCGGGATTTAAATTCCTGAGCATATGCATGGTTTCTTTCAAAAATTTATATACTGAATTACGCTTGATAAAAGTGATTAAAAATTTGAGCTGTTCTTATCCCTTGCTTTCGTTTCACTGTATAAGTGAAATTTATGCTACAATTTCTTGAAGAAATCGCAACTATGGTTAATAAGACTTCACGTGCTGCGTTAATCAAATTAAAATCTAAGCTGTTTTTAAGCTCCAGATTTTCCTGTGCATCGCGCATTATTTGGAGGCCTACTATCCTTCAATAGAAAAATTTAGTGACTAATAGTAAGGCCGCATTCGACCCACATAGTTGTACTAAAATGGGCCCTACGCAGCATAATAATAATTCTTTGATTATAATGACGTAATTTCCAAATATCAGTCTTAGGATTTATTCTTATAGTCTTAGTTTACTATTGCCATGCTGTGTTTTTATGTCTGCAATTCAATGTGCCAGGTTGGGCTCACAGCGAAGTGAGCAGTATATATATATATATATATATAGAGAGAGAGAGAGAGAAAGAGAGAGAAAGAGGGAGAAAAGCTCATACCATGCCTAATCTCTTCGCACCCCGCAAAACAGCACATAGAATGAACCATCGTGCTAGAAATCAAAGCTGATAACTGGATCAAATCTAAGTGAACCTAGCTTCAAAATAAAATTACCGCATTTAATCGGGAACAAAACTCTGCTTCAGTAGATGAAGATAAGAATTTTAAAAGTTTGGACGAGGAGGTCCAATTGTTTTTAAATTATATCGAAGATTCTAAGTATTATTAAATAATGAGACGTGTCTTTTTTTGTCAATATATATAACCAATGGCTGGACAAATTAATGTTTTTAAGGTACCCTCAAAAAAATCTCCTAGACGTGCACATATAAAGTCACAATCAAAATCAAAACCCAAACAAGCTGAGATCGAACATCGTTTCGTCAACTCTCCTCTCTTAGAACTCATGTTGAAATTAAAGCAAATTATACACAATAATCAATTTCATACGATGTTCGATTCTTTGTTTGCTAGGGCTGAAGCGGTAGTATCAGTAATTACTTGACGTTCAGATCGTTCAATTAACACCCTAGTGTATATCACGCGTGATCTCGGTTGATTTTAAAAAAGGATGAAACAACTATTTGACTGAAGCGAATTGTTCATTGTTATTTCGGAAAAACACCAAGCATTAGTAGTTCTTGAAAGGCATTTACCACAATCCACATCAGCACGAGGTTTCTTTTTTTTTTTTTTTTTTTTTTTAACGGGCTTTTTAAGGGTCTGAAAAAGTTCACGAATATTTTGCCAGAATTTTTTGACGAAGTGGACGAACTCGGACCAAAACACAGAGGACAACAGAACCAATGTACACAGTTTCGTTTTCAACATCAACCTCGGTCGTACACCGTCGAAACTCGATTCAGAGCGAGGTATTTGGTAATTTCTCGAAAAAATCACACTGCAACAAGCGACAGATCACATTCCTCATTTTGAAGGTAATAACATCCCCTCGAAAGAATTCTTGCATGATATATTTAATGGAGCTGTTTGAATACCGTCAGATAATCCAGCCCCTTTCATCAAGATAGTGTCGAATGAACTAACAGGCGTGGCGAGGGAAAGTGTAAGAGGTAAGGAATTGAATACTGTTAATGAATTTGTTAAAAATTTGAAGTAAAGTTTTGCACCTAAGAAGAGATTTCAATGGCATTTCTGGAAATCATGGTATTTACGAAAACAACTAAAGAAACGGTTAGTGCCTATTAATAGAATGCAGCGACTGTTGAGCAGGGCTACGCGTGATTTGCAAGAAAAATACACATACGTCGAAGTAGTGAAGAAGTATAACTCCACTTCAGAGATATCGGTCCCCACCTATAGGGTGGCGCAACAACCCTCCTTGGATGTGATAAATAAAACGTTTAGGGCGAAAGGAGCCAGACCTCCTAGCCCTAGGCCTTACTATAAGTAAAAGCCTTCCGCCCCAAGCAAAAATGTATTCACTAAATCGCCCTCCCACAGTGAAGAGTCCTCTTCATCGGAATAATCATTTGAAGAAGGGGATGATAAAGATTCTGTTGCCCCCGTTTTTAGAAAAAGTCACAGCGTTCTGCCAGACATAGGACCTGCGCAATCGACCTCCAAAGGCAATGGCCCACCCAAAAGTGCAACCCCGCATTTACCTCTAAGGGTTCCATACTTAACTTCTTTATGCGATCCCTATGTTGATGTATACCTCGATGTGGTAAGGGTTGTTCCTGATTCAAAAGGCAACTGCCGAACTGAAATTGACGTCTCGCAAATAGTAACAGGACGCCAAACAATCAACCTGGCAGAAATCAAAGTGACCATGGTAGCCGCACAGAGGGCTAATGGCGCTGGAATCTAACAGCTCAGAATTATTACAAATTCCGAATTGCTCATCGGCAGCGTAACCTTCTGGATGCATAAACGGGAAGAGAAACAATGG
This sequence comes from Andricus grossulariae, assembly GCA_011634705.1. Lineage (NCBI taxonomy): Eukaryota > Metazoa > Arthropoda > Insecta > Hymenoptera > Cynipidae > Andricus > Andricus grossulariae. Next base: position 24,605 of record JAABKJ010000345.1, on the reverse strand, counting down.
AAAACTGCGACAAGAAAGCTCGTTGTCAACAAAGACAAATTCTAATTATGCAGGACATCCTGAGTGACCGTGGAGAAGCCTTTGTGAGTGGGATGATATGAAAAATGGAAAAACATTTGAACGTAAAACAATTGACGACTTCCGGATATCGTCCTCAAGCGAACGGATCCCTGAAGAGAAACAATATAGTTTTAACAGATTATATAAAAAATACACGAACGATTATGACGAATGGAAAAGACTGCTCCCATTCGCCATGTTGGCGTACAACACATCGGTTCATGAAATGACGGAGCTTACTCCCATTGAATTAGTTTTTGGAAGAAACGCATGGGTACTCACCTTGTTTCCATCTGAAGACCACCTGGAAACCTCTTGCATTTACTCACATGTCCTAATCGTCGGATTGAAGGACATCCAAAAATCGCCGCAAAGAATCTAATCAGTGCAAGGGAAATATAAAAGTAGTACTCTAATCAAAAGGCTAGGCCGCTAAACGCGATAGTGTATGATCTCGTATACGTGGTAAAGGATGTACTCGATGAAAAATTCAATTTGCGAAGTCATGGTCCTTACAAGGTCGTAGGACTAACTGATAATCATAATGTAATTCTAGAAAGTGAAGATATCATCTGTATAATTATGATAAGGTATCTACAAAAAAATAGGCTAACTACGGAGTATTTTGTGCAACAATATAAACACAGGAATTGAAGCTAAAACTATAAAAGTGACGAAAAATTGAAAATATAATCAATTTAAATAAATCCAATAAAGTCCATGTTTACCCGAGGATCATCTTGTTCCGAAATAATTTCGGGATCGTGCACTGCTGGAATGTTTCTTTTTCTCTTTACAATTTTTCCTATTTTATTCAGGGGATAATGAAATTCACTACGAAATAATTTTGATAATAGTTTTCAAGAATTCTCTAATAAAGAAATACAGAACCATTCATTTCGAAATGATTCTATGATGGGGATTGAAGTCTTGGTCATCGTAGCCCAAAAATGAGGGTGGTAAGAATAACAAAACACATGCTGATGGTTTCTTTTACGTGTATTCACTGCTTCTACCTTTCAATAAATCCTATACTGTAATAAAATGTAATTCAATCAAAGGCACGAATAAATTGTAATTAATAGATTTTAAATCTAAGTAAATTGAGTAGTGTCCAAACGCAGTTTTTGTTGATAGGGAAGAAAATGAGAAAATAATTGTTTAATTGACCTGAAATGTATGGTCCGTTTTTTTGGATCCTTCTATGTGATGTATACGCAGCGAACAGAATTGGACAGAGAGAACATCTGTACAGGATCACTTCCCTTACCAGCGTAACCGGAATCTACTAGTGGAGTAAGGGACTCATGCGAAGGACTGTTAGTGTCTGTAGGCTCACTATTTTATGTTTTTTTATTTACTTGTTGAGAAAAAAGCTCACAGGGCTATAAAGCACCTTTAGGAGCTGAACAGTGTATATAAATAATAAAATCTACAAATATGTGGAAATATATAAATTTACAGATGTAGAATCTAGAGTGCAGTATAAATATTTGAAGAAGCCTGCTTTAATATTAAATATGTACACTTAACGACATTATTCGGTTGTAAAAATGTAAGTAAGTTCATTTATGTATAAACTGTAAGAAGTTACTCAAATCTTATATGAGAGTGGCACTGTTGGTAAACTTATCTTATGATATAAATAGACAAGAGAAAAAAGAATAAAATTATCACACCTCATGATAGAAAAACATGAAGGAATGAAAAATATTAATGGACTTGAATATAACAGAGAAGGAGAACAAGATACAGGCTAAGTCCAGAGAGTTATAGCAAATAAAGGTGTACCCATAGATTTTATAAATTTAGTGAACATATTATTGAATGCATGTACTGTGGGCGCATTGCGAACACTATTCAGCAGTTCATTTTAAAGCCTCCTCCCTCTAATTACAGTAGATGTTTGCATTTAAAATGTTCTATGAGCAGGTATTGCTAGGGTACGACCTCTACCGCGTAGCCCAGACCAACCTGGAAGGTTCATATTATCCCGCAAAAACAATTGCAGTAAATATAAAGGCTTTTCATTTTTAAAGATCATGTACAGCAAATTACCCGTAAAATACTGTCTTCTCTTGGCAACTGTCATAAAGCCAGCTCTTTAAGCCCTATACTCAGAAATATGATAGAATTTCGACAATTTATAGATAAAACGAATGCTGGTTTTGCGTGATATTAGTTTAACATGGTCTTTTAAAGAAAAAGTGCTGTTAAATATCAAAACAAGCTCATTAACAGAGCCAGAAAAGTCGGTATCAAGACCGTTAAAGTACAATGGTGGGAGGGAATCCAGGACTTTGGACGGATTATGAGTGAAGGATCCAACTAGCAAAGCATATGTTTTTTGCGGATTGAGTTTCAAACCATTAAATACTACTCAGTTATAGACGTTATTAATATCTTTCTGAACCATTTGAAGTAGGTCCCTAAGGGTACCAACAGTGGGGGGGGGGGGGAAGGTTCTTACCCGGCGCCGATTTTTTTGTTACTTTGCAGGTGAAAAGAGGATCCTATAATATGAAAAAGATATAATTAAATTTTGGGCAAACGGTCACATTTAGGGGTTTAAATCACCCCTTCTACATTTTTAAGTCTTTTAGAGTTTCAAGAGGTAACATTTTTTTGTTTATTGTTTTTACACAAAATTGTTCTAATTATGCTGTATTACAATATTAGCGTGATTTGTAAGAACACGTACCCACTAGAGGATCGTCATTTAGAAAATCTACACCTAGGATGCATCGCCATGACATATATGTAGTTTAAGATTTTTGACTTTGTTGCTGCAAACATCTTTTTTTGATATTAAATCCTATTAGGAATCATCAGTGTTATTCTAAATAACCTCTTTATCACGTGTGATCCACCCCTATAATATAATCAATGAATAAGAAGTATATTCATTAATGTGAAATTTCTCTAAGTAAAGGATTGAAATATTTGTTTTGGGCAATGAATAATAACATAACTGCTTTTTTGTCAACGAAGGCACTTGTTCTCACATTAATAAACCGATGTTATGTAAAAATGATATGTTCAAGGGTAAGTGTATGTGTGTACAATTTTTCAGCGGAAATATGTACATGCCTCAACCTAGATGGAAATTCTTCAAACAGTCCTGTTATATGTATCCTTAGTAAAATTGCCTGCTAAACGAAACGTAACAAGCTTATTAGGGATAGTTTTTACACAATAAGGGTTTATCATTATAAGAACAAGTGTCACCGATAATAAGATATCAGTTATATTATTATTGATAGTCCAAACCAAATATTTCAATCCTTTACTTACAGAAATGTGATATAATTAAATATATTTCTTATTCATTGATAATAATGTAGAGGTGGATGACATGTAATTTAGGGGTTATTTAGAATAACTTTGATGATTCTTGATAGAATTTGATATTAAAACAAGATTTTTGCAGCAGCAAAGCCCAAAATCTAAAACTACATATGTCATATGGCGAAGCATTCTAGGGGTAGATTTTCTAAATGATGATACTCTAGAGGGTACGTGTTTTTACAAGTTACGCTAATATTGTGATACAGCATCAATTAGAGCAATCTTGTGTAGAAACTATAAACAAAAAACAATGTTACCTCTTAGAACGCTTAAAGATTAAAAAATGTAGGAGGAGTGATTTCAACCTCTAAATGTAAACGTTTGCTGAAAATTTATATATATTTTTTCATAGTCTGGGATTCTATTTTCACTTTCGAAGTGCCATCAGACACGAACCTGACCCTCCTTATAACAGGCCCAGAGAGATACATTTTGCTCTCATCAGCATAAAGGTGATATTTACAGTAGCGTCAAACAGCTGAAAAGTGCGAAGACCGTCACTGTTTGCTACACATTGTAATCGATTACTTAAGTAAGATTTAAACCAAATAATCGCACTGTTAGAGAAATGAAGGTTTTTAAATTTTCAGATATAAAGGTCATGGTTTACCAACTCAAACGCTTGGAAAAGATAAAACAATACAACAATCGCTACTTGATTTTTATTTATTGCAGCTTTTAAATCAGCACTAAATTTGAGGGAAACAGTGATGGTACTGTGCTTGCTTCAGAAAACAGGCTGGAAAGGATCAAGCAGATTACGTTCATACAAATATTCAGTTAGCTGGTTATTCACTAATTTCTCGAAAGGCTTGGCTAAAACAGAGAGGATAGAGATATAACGAAAATCTGTCAGAGTTGAAGAATAAGTGATCTTTGGAATAGGACGAATCAGTGCTTCTTTTCAAAAATTGGGAAAAATCTCAAGCTGTAGAGAACAATTACAGATATGAAGTAAAACAGGAAGTATCGCACGGAGAGAAAGTTTGAATATTTTAATCGAGATACCATCAATACCGATAGCTCCTGAGATTATCTTGGCAATTACTGAAATCAGAGCATCTGCCCCATTATAAAAGAAGTAAAAATTAGAATCAGCAAAGAAAGATAATTTACAGGATAAGATAGTAGTATCAGTTGGTAAAGGCTTATTCAACAAGCTTTGAATTGACGTTTAAAAATATCAGAATTTCCTTGAGATATATGGGCACAGAAACAAGTCTCTACTCAAAATTTGCAATTTGACACTAGGCGAGGACTGCAATAACATCTTCGAATAATAATTTAGTAGGAAACATTAGGTTGCTGAAAATCGATTTAAGGAAGTTTGACTTGGCATGGAAAAACTGGAACGTAGAACCAAAAACCTTGATTCAAAAGACCTACCGACGAACATCAGACAACGAAGAGCATCTCTGATTCTAGGATTTCTGCCACGAATGATAAGACCTGTTGCAAGACTTATCACCTATGATGATAAGCAACTATTAGACGCAAAAGTGAACGAGGTCAATTATGCGCAAATAAATTTATTTTACCTCGTTGGGCAACAAACTCATGTTTTGAGAGCCGATCTAGAGCAAATACGTCCAAAGGAAAAAAGTCAGGAAAGACAGCTTAATCGGTTTGAACTTGATGTGAACATTACTCTAGTGAGTCTCAATAAAATTAGAGAATATGTGCCATAAATAAACTACAAAAATACTTTAGATCACATTTTGAGAATGATGGAAGCTGGATTTGATAGCTACGCAACATCAGCTGATCAATTCATAGATGCTATTTACGACTCTAGAAGAGGACATCTACAGCACTTCCTGTTAACCACCAACCAACTAGAGGTTATATATCGACATTTACAGGGCAATGCTCTCAAACTCATGATTCCTACTCAAGGAACAAAAGTCAGTATGGAGAAATTTGCACATTCATGAACATCAACGATCATGGTAAGCAATGGACCTTTAAGGCTCTTACTGGACATACCAGTTTTTGACAAATCGAATCATCACTTCTGCGATATTTATTCAATATCCGTACCTCAAGAAATATTTGTGACCAACTGTGGCCGGGCGTACATAAATTTTAATTCTAGGTATATCCTTATAGATGAATCTCAAAGAACCTACACCCTAACGACTGAAGATAAATTCTTGGGATGCAAGTACCTTTAGCAATATCAGCTTTTCAAGGGATATCTTATCGTGCACGAGACACCGTTCAGTAAAACTTACGAAAGTTAGCTGCTGCACCACCCAACACAAGACATGTTTAAAATCTGCGATATCAAAATTTCATACAAGAGCGACTCATATTGGATCAAGGTGAAGACTTTAGCCGGATGGATTCACTTTCTCGACAGGAGGCAGTCAGCAGAATGAATTTGCCCAATGCAACTTTTAATAAAAATTCAGTTATTAAATTGGGAATAGTCCAGCTAGTTCCAGGCTTTATATTGAAAACAAAGTCCTAACTTTTAACCATTCTTTTAGTCAACCCAAATTCTACAGATTTTATTTATAAGCCAACGCTAACTTTAGACCTAATTAAAATACCAACTCTCGTTGGACACAATAACAAGAAGATTAACATCACGGATTTAATGCTTATAAGATCATCAGAAGGAGACGTTACCTCTCGAAAAAAAGTGTAGAATTTTTATGGGAGGTCGAGAAGAAATGAAAGGCATTCAGTGATCACAAGGCATTCCTCAAAAATCATTGAACGCCTACTCGAGGGTCTTATATTGGATTGGGTTTACTGAAAATCCTGGGATGAGTTAACTGTTCTTTTATCTCTCAAATCTCAATAGTAATATTAGCATGTGTCACCTGTATTAGCAAGAAGCGATAACAAATTACTGAAAATTTTGGGGGAGCTATCCTGAGACAATATCATAAATATGAACTAGAATCCTAAAATGTCTCCATGCGCCTCTGACACGAATTCAAATCAGATCCTCTGTGAGAAAATCATCCAGCAAGATACTGAAGAAGCAGTTCATATATTGAAAGTATCTGAGATGCTCCTGCCCAAGGTACATCTACTAGTGTAAACGCAATGACACACGTGAAGTGAATAGTGACTGTAAGTGATACCTATAAGAGCACAAATGAAAAAGAAAATGTCCCTAAGTATTAAAATGCAGAAAGTCCAAAATTACGAAAGTGGAAGTGAAACATTTTAAAAAATTTTACACAAATGTACCATATTCTCTACATTATGTTCGAACCTCTACACAGAAGCAGCTAGAATTGAATATAAATTACATTACTTTTTGATATAATGACTAAGGCGCTTGTGTGAATGAAGAAATAAAACATCACTACTAAGTCCGTATACGTCTATACAGAAAACGTCTAAACCAACGATAGTTAAAGTCGTGACACATTCCGAGAAGTTATGTCATAAGTTTCTTATCTTTTTACATAACTCAGAAATTTTACTGTCAAAAATAATCAATTCAACTGGCATGGGAAAGGACTGTTTATTTTGACTCCGTTATCAAGGACGAGAACAAACATTCTCAGGATGGTTTCGTTACGTACTGTCCATGTAGGTGCATTTTCTTATCTCCCAGCGTCCTTCCTATGTGAGCAATCGATTCATTTGGGCAGCTAATCTAAATTATAAAAATAAAGCCTCAATAATAATATTGGAATTACCGTTAACTAATTAACAATTTCTTACTATCACAAAATATTTTAAAAATTAGGAACTGATGATAATTGACAGTTATAAACTACTGAAATAAATAAACTGAATTGTAAAAAATGAATAATTATTGGGCAATGAATTTCAAATTGAAATTTAAAAGTCAGCGATTCATAATAAAGCTTTCACAGTCGCTTACTACATCCCGCACTGACAAAAAGTACTACGGAATCTGAAAAAAAAAGTTTTCTTATGTCCGTCTGCACTCGACGCGGAACTGAGCTGGGCCAACGGACACCAACGGGCATGAGTTTCTAAAAAATGCAGACAAACCAGGACGACATTGAATCGACGGAAGACAGAGCGCAAATTTAAGTGACAGAGCAGCGTACGGACGTGTATCCGTTTAAATTCTAAACCAACAGAGATCGTCTTCTGCTGTCAAGGACGTTTAGATTCTGCGAAACTGCTTACTGAACCCAGAATAGAAATTGCGAATCGGTACAAGTGCAGTTGTCAACCAAGTGCAACGGTCCAGGGAAAGGTGTGAACCTGAAAAGTTACATCCTTTCCCAAAAACGAGAAATCAAATCGTTGCCTACTCCTTCCTTCACCCTGGCGAATGAGGTGCGGCAATAGCTATATGTTAGTTTACGTCGAATATGAAATCGCTTGTGTCTTCTTGAATTATTTATCATTCTACTATCTATTTTCTATATCATGTTCTTTTGATGTGTATACGTTCGTTATTTGCATTGACATACAGTTTTCAAAAATAGCAGTTCGAAAAAAAACTACAATGATGTTTTAATGTTTTAATTTAATTTTGATCCAACTTCAGGCTACAAAGATTATTTTATTTTACAATTTTTTTATTGAACTAATTACACACAGTCTGCAGTGAATCGCAATTTGCAACAACATTCATAGAAAGGTGTGGGAAGATTGGGTAATATCTGCCTTACGTGACATTCCTTCATTTCATCCGATGTCATATTCTTTACATCACTGCTCATCATACTTATTTTTAGCCTCAAATGATTTCTATCTGTCTTATATATTCCAATAAGAATCCCAGTATACTCCAGGCATGTGGCTACTGAGGCTACTGAGGAGAAGCCCATGCAGATGCATTTTGTCTGGCATGAAAAGAAGAACCGGCATACTGTCTGCCATTGGAATTCCATTCAGACTCTAGTGAATCGTGATTTGCAAAAGTTTTAATAAAACTGTTTGGGAAGATTGGCTGATTTTTGCCTACTGGACAACACCTTATTTCATCTGCAGTCAACTTATCAACTACGCTGGTTAATATATTTATTTTTATTCGCGAATGATTTTCATCTGTCCTATGTATTCCATGAAGGGTCCCACTATAATCCAATATTGCAAACACGTCACCACTGAATGTTGATAATACAATATATTCTTGATTTGGCCCCAGCAAATAGTTCGTATGATCTATTCGCATTTGAATGGGTTTATATGCAGGAAAAACGTATCTTTGAAATTCAAATCGTTGGTTTTGATTTGTGCAAGGAATGAGCCGAACATAGCCAAGTCGTTCTATTGCACATCCAAGTATTCGAACAGAACTAGGCCTGACGGGAGAGGACCTGGACACGGCACGAAGAGAAGACTCTTGAGGTAAAGTTCGGTCAGTTGAATGTTGTTGGTCGTAAAAAGGAGAACCAATGTTGTGTTCACTATGAGGATTCCATGTGTTCTGTAGTGAATCGAAGTCTGCTGAAGCTTTCATAAAACTTTGGGGGAAGATCGGTTGACGTGTGCCTACTGGACAGTATCGCATTTCATCTGGGGTCAAATGATCAACATCGCCACTTATCATATTCAGTTTAATTCTCGATCTAGACCTACCTGACGTATACAATGCCCGAAGAATCCCACTGTGCTCTAATATTGCGAAAATGTCACCATTTGATGTTGATAATACAATACATTCTTGGCTTGCCACGGGAATAAACCTCGGTGGTATTTGCAAAGTAATTGATTTACCAGAAGGAAAAACGTACCTCCGAAATTCGAATTGTAGGTTCTGATTTGTGCGGGGAATAAGCCGAATGTATCCGAGTTGTCCAAGTGCATATCCAAGTACTATAGGTGAAGGCGGCCACCCAGGTGGCGACCTGGATACGGCATGAAGAGGATGCTCCTGAAGAAAATGCTGGTCAGGCGAATGTTGTAGGTCAGAATGAAAAGAACCAGGGTTACTTTTGCTATTAGTTTTCCATTCAGACTGTAGTGAATCTTCATTTGCTAACGCTTTGATAAAATTGTGTGGGAAGATTGCATGTTTCTCGCCTACTGGACAATATCGCATTTCATCTGGGGTCAAATTGTCAACTTCGCCGCTTATCATATTTATTTTGATTCTTGCATGAGTGTTATTTGTCGAATGTATGCCGCGAAGAACCCCGCTTTGCTCTAGTGTTGCAAAAATGTCACCATTGGATGCTGATAATACAATATGTTCTTGGTTTTGCGCAGGAATAAATTTATTGTTTCTTGCTCGCAGTCTAATTGGATAACCAGCAGGAAAAACGTATCTTCGAAACTCGAATCGTAGATTCTGATTTGTGCGGGGAATAAGCCGAATGTATCCAAGTTGTCCAAGTGCATATCCAAGTACCTTAGGTGAAGGAGGTCTACTAGAAGGCGATCTGTCCCTGGCACGAAGTGAATGCTCCTCAGGAGCCTGAAGTATACGACGAGAACGAGATGAGCGACAGTGAACTGGACGGGGAGTGTCAAGGCAATCTCTGCTTGACTGCGAACTTAACCCTGCGAAAAGAAGTAGAGGATTTATTTTTCTTATTGAACAAGCTCCAAAGAGAGCTTGATACTTTGTTCTCGTTTTTGATATAATATAATTTAGAATCATAAGTACAGGATTCCGTAGAAGAAAGATGTGCCATAAAAATGTCAGGTTAAAAATGGTTCAGGCTCACTGTGTTTTAATTTAACACAATTGATTGTTTTGTTTTTATTTTTGGAATTTACTCTGAATTTCTTGAAAAACACCTAGATTATCAATGCACGTTATTCACTTCTGAATAATTTCAGTACCATTTTGGTTCAGAAATTTTTATGATGTTAAATAACTGTATTCCATACAAAATCTAATTTGCAAATAACTTCTTTGTTTCTCAAAATTGCAACCGTTCTGTGAAAGAAATGAATTAATTTGTCCAAGGATTTTATCCTCTGATTACAAACTCAACTCTTTGTTCGTAAGATCAACTGTTTGGTGAAAAATAAAAAATTAATTCCTTCATATTCTACCATCTGACCGAAACTGCATCTTCATTGGTTGAAAATGATCTCGTTGTTCTAAATTACGCTTTTTAGTTTGAAAATTCAACTATCCTCGAATAAATTCGTGTTTGTAGATTGAACATTCAACTGTTTGGTTGAAAATTCTATTTTATTGTTGAAAAGTAATTTATTTGTTGTAAGCTTAGAAGTACATTATGCACGAAGGCGAAGAAGAGGGACATTATTGATACGTGTATGTCTTCAGTGAGAATCAACCTTCAGAGCCGCTTTTCAAGTTCGTTGTTATATGTTGGTCATTCTATCTATGACGTCGTGATACCGTCCGACACGAGGAATACCAAGCCTGGATCGGTTTCGGCTCGTTCATTTCTCGGTTCCGTCTCGGTTTCTCGGCCTATTCCTCGGTTTTTCTCGTCACATTCCTTCTCATCCCATCTCAGCCTTCCTCGTTCTCGCGACGGTTTTTCCGAGAAATGCGACAGATGCGCGCTAGTGGAGCGGACAACTTGATGCGGCAGCTTTATTTTGCCACTCAAACGCACTCATGCTAATTAGCGTTCTTCAGTGAATACTTAGAGTCAACATATGATTACATTATATCTTTTTTTGGCCGTTACTGATTAATTTGATATCAAACACGACTAGGTTACGATTTCTTCAAAGACTTAACTTCACGCTGTTTGTATGTTATTTTGTTCTTATTAGAAATTGATTTCGCCAATTATAGAAATAGAATGTGTGAAAGAGAAATAAATTTGTATATTATTCAGTCAGTTGGACTTTAAAAAATTTCGCACTGATTTAATTTTTCACATTTTAAAGCAGAATTTCAAAATATTGTGGTGTCTTATGTCTACATTCAGTAAATAGAATATATTTGTCGGGACATTTGAAAAAATCGAAAGTGCGTATGTATGTTTGTATATTCATGTATGAATGTTTCTATATTCATGTATGTAAAAAATTTCATAATTCGGAAATGCCATACCACTGAATTGTTTCCTTTCGGGTCCCTTATGGCGGGTATATCTTACGGTTTGGCCGAGTCGAAATAAAATAAAAAAGTTCTTTAATGAAAGAGTTGTCAAATAATCGTGAATGTTATTATTGTTTCTCAATTTGCATAATATGTACAATTTTCACAATTTTTTTTCAGAATTTAACTCAATTTCATATGTGGAAAACTTATTCTCTTACGGTGTCCTGGAAATGAAAAAATATATCAGCTCCGAAATTTATAAATAATTTTTTTAGCATAGAAAAACTCTCTTATGTTCAAAATGTACTTCTAAAACACTGAAAAAGTCAGATCACAGGAGAAAGCTTTTCTATGCTGAAAAAAATTATATGCAAAGCTTCTAGACTTTTCTTATTTTCAGGTAATTATACAAAAATTAATTTATTCTACAGAAACTCAAAAAAAAATCTAGATAAAATTGTGAGAATTTTTCATATTATGCAGATGGAGGAACAAAAATCAATCACATTTATAATTTTTCCAAAACTGCGATTGAAGAATTTTTTCTTTTATGTCGACTTCGCGCAACCTCGTGATATTGACTAATATTCAAAAGCTTTTGAAAGATTACAAAAGATTTCACCGAAATTTTTTAAATTTCACAAAGATCTTGCATACACTCAAAGGCTTTCTGGAATTCACCAAGAAATCCAAATATTGAAAAATTTCCCCAATCATTCCAAATATTGTAATATTTTCAAATTATTACAAAATATTTGAAAAATATTTCTCAAGTATTTCAAAGAATTTTTAAACTTCTCAAAATATTTCAACCATTTTCACAAAAATTTCTGAAACTTTGCAAAAATTTCAAAAGATTTCAAAAGATTTCACAGATGATTCAAGATTTCACATGCATTTGCATACTTTAAAAGAGTTCTAGTAATTCACAAATAATTCAAATATTCTTTATGTGTTGAATTCTCTGAACTACAAATTGCTTGAAAATTTCCCATCTTTTTATTCTTCTGTTTCATATATTCTGTTGTTATAATTGACAAAATAAATTATTATTGAGAACAAAGCAAAATACTAATAGAATAAAGTTGAATCTTTGGAAAAATCGTAACAGAGTCGTGTTTAATATAAAATTATTCAGGAATGGACCAACGAGTATTATATTTAATCCGATTTCGACTTTGACTATTCATTGAAGAATGCTAATTAGCATTAGCGCGTGTGATTGGCGAAAAAACGCTCCCACGAGCTGTCCGCTCTGCTAGCGCACATTTGTCGCATTCCTCGGAAAAATCGAAGGGAGGAACGAGAAAGGATGTCATGAGACGAGGCAAACCGAGACGTGGAATACTGAGAGGGCAGGTATGTCTCGTCTCGTCCCGTCTTGTTCCTCGGGATTCCTCGCTCGGCGGCCACCCTACAATGTCGGCATAATTTTTGACGACATAAATATACAAATGCTTATTATATGAATGTGAGCTGGATAGGGGGACTTTATGTTCGCTTCACAGGCCTAAGAGACGTCTGCATTCATGCATGTATTATATAAGATATAATAAAATTGATAGATATATTATACGAGTATATTCACCAATAGAATTAAAGATGACCGCCAGAGTGAAAACGAAAGTATAGAATATCCTCATTTTCGCAGTGTAGAAGAAAAACTGAATAATGCTTAAGTGAGTAAGTGAATCAACAAATATAACTGGAGAATATTCTATTGCATCATCGGAGTACAAATATATACATAAGTAGTCTTTATCTCACGTGTATGTGAGATGACGACGTTATTAGTTTCAAGATTTTCCTTCGAAGAAATAATCATTAAATTTTTATCTCAAAAGAGAGGCGTTGGTTTTAATTGCTAATAATCTATGTATGTAAGAAAATAAATTGTTGGAAAGAACATTTCTTTCAATCATTTAAATCTACAGAGAAGGGTCAATGTGAAATAAGGAACAAACACTGATATGACAAAATGAGTCTGCTTTATTTTGTATTCTCCAAATCAAATCATATATTCTAACCAAAAAAGAATATAATCTTACAGTTTTCAAGGATTTTACCATGAATTATAAAGAAGTATACACATAATAAGTGTGAGTGGATGACAATAATCTACTCGAACACATACGATTTAAAAAGATGCGTACCTCAATTTCGTTTTAAAATAAAGCCACTATAGACTCTATTGTAGTCAAAATCCTGGTCGAACAGAAAAAATGGATTTTTTTAGAGCAAACTGCGCGCAAAATGTAAACATATTGAGAAGGGAAATCTTTGGGAACCGTTAACGGGCTAAATTCGTGTGACTTTTTTGACTTACTTGAAAAAAATCACCCTTTTGATGGTCAGGGTTGAAATACTTTGTCAAGAATTAATTTTGTTAATTAAGGATAGACGTGTTTGGCTAAAAATCAATCTTTTTTAGTTAGAATTTCAACAATTTTGTTCTTAATTTATAGATTTTGTTTTAGATTCTCCTTTTTGGTAGCAAACAAATCATTTTGATTAAAATTTCGAATACACGCTCAAAAGTTTAACTACTTTGTTCAAATTTCATTTAATCAATTGTATAGAAAATTTTAGTTTTTACGAATGTCTGACACTATGTGTGTCGATAAGAATTCAGTATGATTTTATCTTAGAACTGATACCCTAATATTCGTTATGGATAGTTGTTTTTCAAATCGATTTCGTTGAGACAAGAAAGTACTGATTAGTGAGCGACATAGTGAAAGAGATTATAAAAAAAGGTAGCTATGGAGGACAAGAACATGTCTGCTGTTATCGCGGTTGCGTAATTGGTTAACGCTCCACTCATGGATAGTGGTGTTTTCAGTTCAAATTCGGTCTATGGCAGATTTTTGTCTTTAGGGAAGCATTTTTTTTCGAGAAGAAGCTGATAATTTTCGCCAGAGACGGTATCATCAGAAACCACAAATAAATTTCTTTGGAAGAAACAGCTGTCCATACAGGGACTTTCAGAGGGCAAAGCGGTTCCAAATGGGCTCTATGTGGATTTTGCCTTCCCCAAAAATAAAAAATTGGTTTATTTACGTAGCCATTTATCCAAAAATGTGCTCCAGCGCCGAAAAAAATGTGATCTGGATCGATCCCTGCATCATTGAACATTTGAAGCATATCCTTGGAAAACTCTATATGCTTGGCCATCGCAGCATGTGCTAGCACTTGATGAGTAGAGATTTTAAAAGGATTAAGTTTGCGAAAGGTTTTGCACTGCTCTAGGTATCAAGGATTTAGTGTTGTTCTGAAAATATTCCTTCACCTGTATAATCTTTTTACATTCTCATCCTGATGAGAAGGTATTGGTTTGATGTAAAATTTAACTTTGTGGGTTTTTATAAATTCTCCAGGTTTTAAAACCCCCTTAGTCAGAAAAAACGATTTTTGCGAAGGTGGCTTTAGTCTTCCTGTAGTCTGCCTGTAGTCTATCTGTAGTCTGTAGGCACAATAACTTTCGTAAAATCATCGGATTGGATCAAGCTTTGGCCCGCTTTCTTATTGCCCGAAAAACCCAGTTTGTCAGTCAATTATTTTGTATGAAGGTTCAAAAAGTTCGAGCATCTTCTAAATTTGTAAGAACGTGTTTTCAAGGAATTAAAAATTCATCGTACAGCTTTTTGTAGTACTCAGCATTTTGCACAATTTATATGTGAAATTTTTCTCGATAGAAACCAAATTGTCAGGGTTACGTCATTCTTAAAATTAGAAAAAAACGGAAATGAAAATCTTTAGCCAAACAAAGCACTACATGAAAAAAATCAACAAAAGAAAAACGTTGCTCTACGAAAACCCTACAATACTATCCTTACTACTTTTTAAACTTTTTCGAAAAATCAAAAATTCAAATTTTGATTGCACAAAAAATGACTAAAAATAAAAAATTTCATTTCGTGTTCAAACAATGCAAGTCACGAAAAAATATGGAGAGACAAAAATTATGCAACTGGAAAAGATCTACTTTTTGATTTGACGCGTAGTTTTTGTTTTATTCGTAAAAAAAACCCTAAAACTAAAAGATGTAATTTTTGGAGAAACGACAAAAGCTATGAGAAAAATAAATTGGCAAAATTTTTGTACTCAAAATAGAGTTAAAAGTTTGTGATTGATCATTTTTTGATAAGACCCGTAGCTTTTGTTTTAATCGTGAAAAAAGACATAAAAAATAAACCAATTGAATTTTTTGACAAAAAGATACAAGGTACAGTAAAAAGTTTTATTCAAAATTTCACATTATTTGACTTTCAATAACTTCATCAATGAATCATTCTGTTTCCCTTTGTAGGTTTCAAAACAATTGTTTGCTGAAAGCAAGGTTTTTTTTTAATGAATTATCTGCAACCCATCATTAAAAGTAAAGCAGTATGTGGAGACTGTTAACATCTCCATACTATGTAACAAATTTAAATCCACGATAATATTGAATTTACTAAAATAAGAACTTGCTCAATTATATTTTCCTAAATAGCCAGAATAGGCGTTTCTTGAAAGATCTTAAATTAATTATTTTTTTCATTAATAGAAAGGCTAAAAGAAAAGGAGGTCTGAATCTCAGCTGGCATTTTCGATTTTTTTTGTTTGCTTTGAGATAAGAATGAACCACGTGAATAGATAAATAAATCGAATAATATTTAGAGGCTGCTCATCGCTAGTTTGTCTATAAATTATGAATGCTTCTTCATAAAAAATTTATTTTCATGCCTCTTTACATATGAATGACTCAATGAAGAAATTTGAGCAAAATATAAAATTATTTCAATGAGACGCATATTTTTTATTGTATTTAATTTTGCGTTATGATCAGCCGCTTCGGCGAAAAATTGGTTTTTCTATAAAAAACGACAAATTCGTGATTAGCGAGGTCTAAATGTTTTTCAGTTTATTTCTGCTTCCTCTTGATTTACTTTCAACCCAAACGGAACAAAAAAATTGAAAATGAAAGTTTATTATTCGACTATTTTTAACACCCTTATTCAGGCTCCTCACGCGCTGCTTGTCGACATAGTTCTGTCTTTGACTAATAATCAATTAATTGTAAGTTTAAGTATCAGATTCTTATTCTGTTTTATCACTCGGACGAGTTTTCTACTTTTTTGTATATTGTTCTATTTTATAATGGTTTTAATTTTCTACAGGAATATATATAACAAAAGACCCAACTACAAGAATTTACAGGAATGTATAGGTTATGCAAATAAAATGTTTTTCTTTTTCGACCTTGTATGGAAAATATTTAGAATATTACATATGGATAATTTGAAATTGGGATTTGTGACTGATATCTATTCCAAAAAAGTCTGCGCGCGATGCTCGCAAGTTTGAGCGCGCTCAGGGCGCGTGTCTGTCGATTCTCGCGCTTCGCACTCCATATATATAATATATTTACCTCGCGCTACGCGCTCGGTCTTTGCACTTACCGCACATTTGTGGATAGACCTTTTAAACCTAATCGTCAGAGCAACGGCAACTGTCATTCGCTGATTGTGAATTCTCTATAGTTAAAGCCCTTCGTCTTAAAAAAAAAAACACATTCTCCTCACGTATCTCGTTCGTCGCACTCGAGTTTGTTCCGGATACGAACTTTTCTACATTTTGTTTAACACTATTATATCAAATGTATATTACGTTTATTCTATACGTCGGACTGGGATTGCTTATTTAGATAATGCAAAATGAAGTACAAATTTTATTTATCATAATTACTTTGAATTAGTTTTCTCATTTTTCAATGAATGTTATTCTTAGCTATGCTAAAGATGCGTTGTCTTTATATTTAAAAAGTTGCACATTCTACAACAAGAAAAATAATTTCGTTGTTAAACATTAATTGCAACTTCTGTCGTTTTCCCATAAATTGAATTCTTTTATTTCCAATGTTATTTTTTACGATTTGAACCAAATAAGAAAATATAGCTGCGTTACCTAAATTTCTATCAGTGTTACCTAAATATCTAGGTGTTTCAGCCAAATTTTGCCATCTAGAAATTATCCAGATAATTTCTAGATGGAAAAAGTAGCTACAACAGCTAGATATCTAGGTAACATCGAAGTTAAAAAAATAAAGCTCGTTGCAATCACCTCAGCGACACTGGACTCTTTACCATTATTTTATTATCATTACTCCACTGAGCTGAATATATACTTTTCAGGCTTAGAGTATAATCTTCATAAGCTTGAGCACAATACGTAGTGAGTTGAATATTTTTGAAATACCGCTCATCGTTGCAACAGCACATTTTTTGATGCCTTGAAAATTTTGGCTTGTACGTAAGCAAAGATTTATGAAAAAAATATTGTTTTTAAGGCTGTGAATAAATAGTGGTTCTCCGTACGAGAAAATGTTACCAGAGTAAAAATTTATTTTCTGTCGGATTGATACATAACTAATTGCTTAGTAAAAAGGAAATTATCAAGAACTGTATATATTAATTTTAAGAAAGTTACAAAAATTGAAAACACGCAGAATGGAAGAGATTGATAAAACGAAGCTATTGAAGCAATAGACATGACCTATTGAGAACTTGTTAACGTTACAGTCAGTTTTCACTCTTAAAAATATTTTCTCCTGATTATTTTGAAAAAGTTAAGAAAAATAAGAATTTTTCAAAATCTTTAAATTACAATGAATGAATATGAGATCAATATAAATCAACATATTATTTAATTATGCCAATTCAGGACCCCTCAAGCGCTACTTTTAAGTTATTTTTTGTTCACTTTTTTGTAAGAAATTTCTACATTTTTTTACAAGTTTTAGAAAAAAATACAATTGTAGAAGTGTTGTACTTACTTGAAACAATTTTTACCCCCAGGGAATCAATAAATTTTCCAGGATTTTAGGATTCCCATTATTTCAAGGTATTGCCAAAGATTTTAGAAGATTTTAGAATTATAAGAAAATTTCAAAAAAATTTTAGTTGATTCTACGAACTTGAAGAGATTTCGAAGAATTGTTAAAATTTTCTGGTATTTTTTTTCAATTCAGTAAAATTTTTGAAAGCTTTAACATATTTTCAGGAATTCTACAAGATTTCAAAGATTTGAAATATCTTAGAACACTTGTAATAAATTACACTAATTTGAAGTCATGCCGATGGATTTTAAAGGTTGTAGGGTATTTTCAAGAATTCCAATAAATTTTCAAAAACTTTAAAAAGCTCTAGAGGATTTCTGAGGGTTACAAATATTTTAGCATATTCATTAAAATTCCAAAGAATTTTGAAAATCTTTATGAGATTTCAGTTAATTTGAAAATATATCAAAGAACTGAAAATATTTTAGGATATCTAAGAAGATTGGAAACAATATTTAATTTATTCTAATAATTTGAAGGGTTTTCAACAACATTTTAACTAATTCAGGGTACATTAACAGCTCACAAAGAATTGTTAAGGGGATGAAAAAATGTCAAGGGATTTCCGAGGATTTTAATTAATTATTACTATACTATACATTATGATACATATTAATAATTACTTCTTATAATTCCGGAAGATGTGGAAGAATTTTACACGATTCACAAGGTTTTAAGATATTTTCAAACACTGTAAAGGATTTTATAAGGTATCAGAGGATTTCAATGGTTTGAAGGTATTCTAAAATAGCTCGAAGAATTTCTCGAAAACTTCTAGGATGTGAGGAACTATAATCAAATTTTATAGACTTTCACAGGAATTTGAAATATTTTATTGGATTTAGAAAAATTTTTGCATAAGAAGTGAGGAATATCGTATAGTGTTTCATGGATATAAAGAGATTTTTTAATTGTTGCTTGCAATTCAGTGGGCCTCAATCATGCCAACCCAACAACTTACTTGGCGACATCCCTCATTCGGAAAAAATGTTTAGTCCACAAAAAATTAGCAAAATGTAATGAGGTGACCTTACTTATTTTGTCGATCAATCTCAGCAGTGTCTCCTTTCACCACCCACAAAGGACTTTGGAAAGGAGTAGGAGTGTGAACTACATTATTTTGCCAATTCTGGTGAACGTTCAAATTTTCTGAATGAGAGATGCCACAATGTGACTTACCACAAATGTGACCTTCCGGGGTTTGGCATGGCAATACCCGCATTCATTCGGAATTCACTCTGAATTCTTATTATTCTATCCCTTATTATTTGTTATTCTTTTGAATTCTTTGGAATTCCCTTGTATTTTTTAGATCATTTAAAACTTACTGAATTCAATGAGTTTTGGCATATTCTTAAATTGTTTTCAATATACTCAATTTATTGCTATAGAAAAAAAATTACATCCCCACATTCACCGGATTGACCAAAAAGGATTATATAAAATCAGGTATTGAACACTTTGTCAATGTTAGCGTCAATAAAAATATCAAGAGAGCATTTTTGACTTACTAAAGGCATCCAAAACTAGGGCGCTCATCTATTTCCTTAGCGAACTTTTCATCCTCGCGGTTCAAACAAAAATTATCATCATTCTTATTATCTCCAGTAATGAATCCATTAATACTCAATAAAGGGCCTTAAGGGATAAGCATGTAGAAATTGCCCCTGCACCTATCAAGCCTCTATTGGCATCATGTATTGATATCTATGTGAATATGAAATCCTGAAAATTTGAACCTAAAAATTTCATTATTTTGGGAAATATGAAGGGTGGGGGGTACTGAAATAAAAATTTACGGTGTCGCATAAAGACGCGTTTATGCACCGGAGTCACATAAAATATTTCAAATCCTCTAAAATCAATTAAATTAATCAAACCAATTGAAAACTTCTAGGAACCTTTTAGAATAATCTCAAAGTTTTCAAGTCATCAAAACTTTTTTATAATTCCTCGAAACTTCTTAAATCTCTTGAAAATGCCTTGGTATCTTTTAAATTACTTCATGTGATTCCGGTGCATAAACGCGTTTTTATGCGACAGCGTAGAGCATCGTAATATTCTATATCACGATACAGCGCACGATCACTCTTCACATTACACTCCGCTGTATTGTAATGTACAACATTACGATACTCTACGCTGTCGCAACAAAACTCAAAATAAAAGCTACTTGCTTATGAATAATTTTATACCAAAAGAGCATGAAATATATTCACAAATTAAAATCAGATTTACAAACTATCTACTTTCCGGCTCATTAGAGACAGATGAATAAAAAAGCAAAAAGAGGAAGAATTGAATCACTTTAAACTACTGAAATCTTTTTGAAATACCCTAGGATATTTTAACAACTTTGAAATTTTTTGGAATGCCTTGAAATTTTTAAATCTCTTGAAAGAGATTCTAAATCTTCTAAAGTACCCTGAAATATTTTAAATCATTTCAAATCCTATCAGGTTACCGAAATCAATTGAAAATTTCTTGGAATCGTTTAGTATACCCTAAAACCTGACATAGGTCCTACAAAATCGATCTTTATTTTTGAAATTTTAGGAAACCCTTTGATACAATAACACATTCAAGTATTTTGAATCTCTTGAAAAGGCTTTAAAATCTTTTTACATACTCTCAAATATGTCAAATCCTCCGAAACCCATTATATATTCCTTATACTCCTTTCAAATATTCTTGTCGTTTTAAAATCCTTTGAAATCTTCTGAAATCAATTGAAACATTGTAAAGCTCTTAAAAATGCTTCAGAATCTTTCAAAACCAAATAATTCAAATCCTATAAGTTACATTAAATTACTTGAATTAATTAAAAAACTCTTAGGATCTTTCAAAATACCCTAAGATATTTCAAATCCTTCAAAATATTTTGAAATTCCATGAATTTCTTTAAACTCTTCAAAATACCTTGTAATTTTCAAAAACACCTTAGGATATTTTCAATGATTTTAAATTCTTCAAATTATTGAAATCTGTTGAAAATGCCTTGAAGTCTTTTTAAATTCTTTATATATTTATTTCACATATTTTCAAATTACTTGAAAGTTGAAACTTTTTAAAGGTTTCGAAAATGCCTTGGAATCTTCGAAAATACTCAAAAATATTTCAAATTCTCTGAAATCAATTGAAAATTCCTTAGATTCTTGAAAGTTTTTTAATCTCATTAAAATCAAATAAAAATTGTGAAAATAGCCTTAAAGATTCAAAATCCTTTGGAATTCAATTAAAAAAAATCATTGGAGTCATTAAATATTTAAAGACCTGTTAAAACTTCAAAAATCACTCAAAACATTTCGAAGCTTTCGAAAATGCCTTGGAATCTTCTAAATTACTCTACAATATTTCAAGTCCTCTGAAATCAACTAAATTACTTGAATCAAATGACAAATTCTAGAAATCCTAAAGAAAACTCTAAAAGTTGCAAAATCCTCCAATTTTTTTGAAATTCCTTTAAATTCTTGAAATTTATTGAAAATAACTTGGATTCTTCTGCAATTCTCTAAAATATTTTCCTCAAATATATATTTAGTTGGAATCTTTTAAAATCACTAGCTATTTTTCAAATGTTGTGAAATCCAATTAAACTGCTGAAAATAATTGAAAATTCTTGATAATCTGTTAAAATACCCTAAAACATTTCAAATCCTTCAAAATCTCTTAAAATTCATTGGAATTATTTAAATATCTTGAAAGTGCTTTAGATTCTTCCAAAACAACCTATAATATTTCCAATGCTTTGAAATTTATTTGAATCTTTAAAAATTTCCTAAAATATTTCAAGTTTTTTTAAATCTTTAAAATCGCTCAAAGTTTTTCAAAGATTTCGAAAATGATTCAGAATCTTCTAAAATCATCTGATATCAGTTAAATTACTAAAACCAATTGAAAATTTCTTAGAATTTTTTTAAATTCTCTTAAAGTTTTGAAACCCTTACATTTCTTTAAATTGATTAAAATATCGTAAAACTTTCTAAAAGGCTTTGAAATTTTTTTAAATACTCTAGAATATTTCAGATTTTCTGAAAGCAACTAAATTACTGAAACCAACTGAAAATTCCTCAAAATGTTTTCAGCTCTTTGAAATCACTTCAAACTATTTAGAACTCTTGAAAACTCCTTGCAATCTATTAAAATTTCCTAAAGATTAATATGAAATATTTCAAAATCACTCGAAACTTTTTAAAGCTTCCGAAAATACCCTGTTATCTCTTAAGATACTCTAAAATATTTCAAATTCTTTCGAATCAATTAAATTACTGAAATCAGTTGAAAATTTCTTGAAATCTGTTAAAATAGCCTAAAATATTTCAAAATCTTTTGACATTTATTGAAATTATTGACACCTTTTCCAAATGTCCTGGATTCTTTTCAAATGCCCTAAAATATGCCCATTCCTTTAAAATCCCTTCAAATTTATAAAATAGATAACAAATCCCTTGGAATCTTCTGAAATTCTTTCAAATATTTTTCTACAATATATATCAATTTGAAATGTTTTAAAATCAATTAAAAAATTTTAAATCCTCTAAAATCCTATTAAATTAGTAAAATCAATTAAAAGCTCCTTAAAATCTTCCATGATACCTCAACATATTTCAAATTGTTTAAAATCTTTTGAAATACATTGCAATTGTTTAAAGTTCTTTAAAATTCCTTAGATTTAATAGAAATACCCTATAGTCTTCAAACTTCTTTGAAATCCCTTCAAATTATCAAAATCAATTCCTTATAGCATCGGTGATTTTTTTCAAATAGGAGTCTCCCGTAAGAGCGTAAAAATGGTTAATTTGAACATCTATTCAAATTATTAAATGCTTGATGTGTAGACATACAGAGATATCTGACAAACTTCTACTTAAACAGAAAAAAAATATTATTTGAATGTGTCGCTATTAGGAAATGGAGATTTTAATCCCAATAGTAACGTAGAACCGAAACGTATAACAGTTCTACAAACTATGTCTCTATTTAACACAGTAACACATCGTAAGGCAATACTCTTCTCTTCATTCGCCAATTTCATTTTTCATCATTCATTCATACTCATTCATACCTCCGAACAGGAAAATCTACGCCATTGACCTGGGTCTCAGAAGAGATAAAATAATCAAATACCTGTGGATTGTGGGCGGAAAAATTTTTTGTCGCTGAGAGGATTGATCTCCGCGAATTTAACTGGCTAATCTGCAGACCGTCGAGGGACTTAAATAGCAACTACTGCTTCCTAGTGTCATCTTAGGTATATATGTCGGTGAATATGAATATAATATAACTAGTCAATTAAACCGATTTCTATCTCATCCAGCATACATAATAATTTTTTCCAATTGCAAATTCGTATTTAATAACTCAAAAATTTCTAAGTTACTCTAACTGTGATATTTGGATTTATCATGTTCTACTAAAAAATATGTTAGGTCAAAGTAATCATGACTATGTTGCTTCAGTATCATTAAAAATTCTTCTAGATTTATATCTACACTGTCACTCCAGCAACTATTGGACTCTACTTAACCCTATTTGTAATTACCTAATTTGGGCTCTGTTGGTTACTGATCACGGTACTTTTATTTCTACTATCATTTACTATGTGCTACCATTCTTTCAGATAACGTCCGACCTAAGACTTACCATTTTACATTTTCAATGGATATCTTGAATATTTGTCAGTTCAACTTCATAATGCTTATTGCTTTTTCAATTTTCACCATTTTATTTTTTTTATTCCGTGTTTTCAATTGTAATCATGTGAGCTGTATTTTGTTGGTCAACGTATTCCAGACACTCTTATATTTAACTATGCTTGAACTTTATCTTTCACTAACAAAATAGAATCTTTGAATATTTGTCACGTTAACGCTAACTCTTTACCTGCTCTTTACCATGAATTCAAACATAATTTCATGTCCTGTTCCTATCATATCATAGCCGTTTCTAAGACATGGCTTACGCCTAACATTCCATCTAGCCTCAAAGCACTTGAACATTACACACTTTTCCGCAGAGATAGAGATGAGAGACGAGAGGGTGGTGTCTGTCTCTACATTCATGACAGCTTAAAAGGTGTACAGGTGTGAGTAAGTTCTCCTGCTAATTACCCTATTGCTGAATACCTTTTTATCAAGGTATCTTTGTCGCATGACAGCATGTTGGTGGGTGTGATTTACAAACCTCCCAATGCTTCCCACCGTAGGGAACTTGAGACTGACATTTTTAACCATATATCAAATTATAACAGCATTGTACTTCCTGGTAACCTAAACACAAATCTTAGTGCCACCAGCAACTTAACTCACTGTTTAAAGTCAGTAGTGTTCTCTGTCGGATTATCTATAGTTCCCCATAATACCACGCACCACACCGATCATTCTAGTACAT
>JAABKJ010000344.1:0-51824 GCA_011634705.1 Andricus grossulariae | reverse complement strand
GTTGTTATTATACATTTTATTGCAACTTGTGTCGTTTCTCCATAAATTAATTTTTTGTTTATTTTCAGTTATTTTTTATGATTTAAACTGAAAATAAGCATACTAGTGTGAAGTGGTTCTAACTAAATATGTGGATATAATTTAGGCGAAAAATGTAGTTAAATAAAAAGGTATTGCAGCTTGTGTCCTTTTTCCAAAGAGTCAATTTCTAATTTTTGATGTATTTTTATAGCAAGAGTTTATAACAAATTTGTAGATCTTTTTCGGTTGAACAACTTTTGTCTTTTCATTTTTTTTCGTCTCTTGTGTCATTTTTAAAAAATTTAATTTTTTTATTTTCATGCTTATTTTTTACGATTAAAAATATACTTGCCCTTTCAAAGAATTATGAATAAAAAATCTGTACATTCTCTTTGAGTGAACAAGTTCGCCTATTATTTTTTTTCTTGCCTTGTGTCCTCTTCCAAAACATTAAATTTTTTATTTTTTATGTTATTTTTCACGAATAAAACGAAAACTGCGCGTCCTATCAAAATGTGATTAGGAACAAATTTGTAGATATTTTTGGGGTGCATGATTTTTGTATCTTCATCTTTTTTTTATCTTGCATAGTTTTACCGCAAAATGGAATTTTAAATTTGTCATTATTTTTTGTGCGATCGAAATTTGAATTTTCGATTTTCCGACAAAATTTGAAAAGCTGTTATGATAATCTTGTAGGGTTCTCAAAAAGAAACGTTTTTCCTGCCTCGACTTTTTTTCATACCGTGCGTTGTTCGACCTAAAAGATTAATTTTCGATTGTTTTTTTGGGATTTTGAAAATGCTATAACTCGGTTAATTTTCATTGCATTGAAAAATTTCATTCAGATAAATTGATGTATTTTAGAGTAATACTGATAACCGTACATCGAACTTCAGAATTAAAGAAAAAGTAGTCTCGAAAATTTTCAAAATGTGCTCACTTTTTGAATTTTGATCCAAAATAGCTGGTTAACGAATCTGTTCTTTTTTTTCAGGCCTTCAAGATGTGAGCCAAAGCACAATCCAATCTGATCAATATTTCTAAAGTTATCGTGCCTACACGATACTACAGACAGACAGACAGACAGACGGACAGACAGACACCTTCGTAAAAATCGTTTTTCCTGACTCAGGGGGCCTCAAAACGTCGACATTTGATTGAATCCGCGAAAATCATTTTTCACATAAAACCAATACCTTCTCATTGAGATGAACATGTAAAAAACCATAAGTTTTCAATCAAAAAATGAATTTCATTCCAGTTAAATTCAACCAAAAAAGACAAGCTTTCAACAAAATAGGTTAATCCACAGCCAATAAGATCCGTTTTCTGCCCGACACTAAATTTTACACAAAAAAGTTAATCTTCTACCAAGTACTTGAGTTTTTAAATAAATATTTATTTTTTGAAAAAACATTTGAATTTTTAACAAAACAGTTGAAAAAAAATTAAGAACCAATGGAATAGTTAAATTCTCAGTTTAAAACATTATTTTCGTTGGTCTAAAAATTTAATTCCTTTGTTTTTCATGTTATTTTCCACGATTAAAACAAAAACCACGCGTCCTATCAAAAAGTGATCACTCACAAATTTGTAGATATTTTTTTGAACGCACACTTCTCGTTGATTCATTTTCTTCGTACCTTGCGTCGTTTTTCCAAAAATTTTATTTTTTCATTGTTAATGTTATTTTTCATGATGAGAAAAAAATAGTTAATTGAATATTTCTATCTCTCTTTTGGATAAACAAATGTTGTCTTTTTATATTTTTCGTATCTTGTGTCGCTTGACTAAAAATTCAATTTTTCTATTTTTAATGCAGTTTTTTACGAATGAAACAAAAACTACGCGTCCTATGAAAAATTGATTCCAAACAAATTTGTAGATCTCTTTTGAGTACACAATTTGTGTCGATTCATCTTTTTTTCGTATCTTGTATAGTTTGACCGCAAAATGGAATGATTTATTTTTCATTATTTTTTATGTGATAAAAATTCGAATTTTCGAGTCTTCAAAAAAATGCAAAAAGTTGTTGTGATAATCTTATAGGCTGTTCAAAATTCAACGTTTTTTCCTTCCCTGATATTTTTTCATGTCGTGTATTGTTTAGCCTAAGATGTTCATTTTCGTTTGTTTTATGTAATTTTGTAAATGCTTATAACCCCGGTATTTTTTTTAATTGAAAAGTAATACGGATAAATTTTTCGTCGTTTTAAGTACTACTAATAACCGTATACAGAATTTTTTAATCTTAAAAAAGTGGTCTAAAAATTTTTGAAAATGCTCCAACTTTTTGAACTTTTATCCAAAATGGCTGGCTAACGAACTTGACCTTCAATTTAGGACACTTGAAGAGTATACCAAAGCCCAATCCAATATGTCAATTCTTTCGAAAGTTATCGTGTTAACAACGAAAAATCTACAGACAGACAGACAGACATACATGCAGATAGACATATTCGTAAAAACCTGCTTTTCAGATCTTTCTATAAATCTTTTTATAAATCTTTCTATAAAAATTCATACTTATTTTTTATCTTTATTTTTGAAGGTCAAATATTTATTTTTTCAAAAAATGCTCAAGGGCTGTCCATAAATCTCGTGACGCTGGAAGGGGGGAGAGTTGAGTGACGTCACAATTACTCACGCTTATTTGTTTTATTTTTCGTCAGCTTATTATATTGAGTACGAAAAAAATTGTAAAAAAAAATTTTCTTGCATTTTTTTTTATTTGAATATTATTAACAATAATAATCGACATGTCAGGGTTTGCAGCATGAATTTATTTTTGTTTGCACCTAATACATTTTGTTCGCAGCATGATGTTGATTCGCAGAGAAGCTTTTTTTTTACTTTATTTTTTTTTTATTTGTTTTTTATTGAAAGGATTTAAAGTTTAGAAATACATTGTAATAGGAAATAATTTACCTTTTATATACTTAAATACTTGGACTAAATAAGTATCCTAATATTCTAATATTAGACTTCTGAAATTAGTTTCAGTAATAATAATAAATTTTTTTAAATCTATCACGATTGCAATTTTTTAATTTCAAGCATGAGAGAAGTCTTTAACCTTCGTAGTTCAAAATATAAAAAAGTCAGAATGATTTCAAATATTATAAAAGTTTTATGACTTTCCCTTTTTTCAAATCTTTCAAACCTGTAAATTAAACAAAATTATCTTATTGATTAGCTTTTAGCTTTAAACTTTTAACATTATATTATTTAAAACTAGAATCATTTAAAATTAAATAATCTTGGATTGAAAGCAGATATCGAAACCTTGAAAATGGTTTGGTTTCATTTTTAAATCTTTCAAAATTGTATCGTTTGAAAATAATTGTATTTCATGGTTGAAACAAAATTAAAACCAATGATTAGTTGAATAATTAATTCTAACCTGAAATTTATTCAAGTACTTGAATAAACTTTTGAAATTAAATAATTTAAAAGGCTGCGTTTAGTCGTCCCGAAAAATTGGGAGAGTTGGAAACGGGGATGGCCTAGTTATCCTGAAAATTTGGGACGACTAGACAAGCTTATGAAAAATATTTGACTACTCATCCCGAATTTCGGGAGGACGAGGCGCTACAAAATTTAAATTAAAAACTTTAAATGATTGAATAAATCCCAATTTCAAGTATTTGATATTAAATAACCTGTAAATGAGGAATACTTAAAATTGTACACTTTAAAGTATTTGAGGCTATACAAATTGAGAAATTGTAATTCTTAGGCTTACCAATTCGAATAATTTCACTACTTACAATTTAAAACGGAAAATTAATCATTTTTACAACTTAAAAATGGATCTCTGAATTCTAAAAAATCTTTGATTTTTCTGAATTCCTCGAAATCCTCGAATATTGTGAATTCGCTGAATTCCTGAATTTCCTTGAATTCGTGAAAAGCTATAAATCCATGAAATTCCTTAAATTCAATGAAATCCTCGAATTGTCTGAATTACTGAAAATCTCTGAATTCCTTTAATTCTTAATTCTGAGAATTCCTGACATATTTTAAGTTCCTTGCATTGTCTGAATGCGTGAAAATCTCTGAATTCCTTGAATTCTCAGAATTCTTTAAATTCTCTGAATTTCTTAAATTCTCAAAATTCCTCAAATTCATTAAAAATGCATTCAAAATCATTAACAACTGAATATTTTTCAGGTAACTTTTTAATATTCCACAACCCTTTTCAGATTAATCTGTGAAAAAATAAAAACATTTTGCTTCAAAAATAAAATAATGCCTCTAAAATTATTAATTTTTTTTGAAGTGATTAAACTGTACATTTTGAAAATTTAAAGCAAAGTTACCTTTTTTATATTTTTACATTACTAATTGCCAATGCAATGTTTCCTGCGCGCTGTAGTGGCATGGAAAACCTATCGAAACTATACTTTAAAAAATTATATAAAAATATATTAAATAAAAAATTAATTTAGGAGTTAAATTGAAATTTTTTGAAATTTTTAACCAAATAGTTGATGTTTTTATGAATGTAAAAGAATTTTCAACGAAAAAGTCTAATTTTCAAGGACTATTATTTTCAACCCCATGATGTGACTTTTCAAAAAAAAAGTTAATTTTCAAACAAATACTGAAAATTTGCATGAAAATAATAGAATCGTCAACACAAAAAGTTATATATGTACTTGTTTTTAAATTAGTTAAAAAAACACGATTTTTCAACAAAATAATTAAATCTTCAATGAAATAGTAGAATTTTCGACCAAAAATAAAATGGTTAGGTTTTCAATTAAAAAGAGTTTGTACACTTGAGAAATAATGCCCCATATTATATATTTACGTTAAATGTATTACAAATTTAACAATAAAATTTTTAATGTAATATTTCCATCGTTACAGACAGTCTTCGCAGATCAGTTACCCAAGGGTGGGGGTACTCCACGTATTCCACGTGAAGAAACTACCCAAAAATTTGCTGCTGTTTTAAGTCCATTAGAAAAGCATTTTTGGGTCAGTTGGTGAAAATAATGTTTCATCTCTAAATATTTGTTCGATTAACATTTTTTTTTTAATATCTCTGATCGTTTTATTCTTCTTTCGCATTAGGACGCAGCTAGGGCTGTGAATATAACAGGAATATCGTACAATGATATAATAGAGAATTGTATGATAGCTACTGAGAAGCATGACGGATTCAATCAAAAGTATGATGCCGCAACCGTCCAATGCGACCAGTGTTATGATAAAGCCGACGAAACTAAGAATATTAAGGTATATACAAAATATTATTTATAATATTTTTTAAACACTATATTTGTTATTTTCCAATCTAGTTTTATATAATTATTTATTTATTGCATGTTGAACCTAAAAAGTTACTAAACAAGTTGCACATTATAAGTTTCAATAAAAAAAGTATCGATTCTCGTTAACATCTTTTGAAAATATTGCATTCCCGAAAAGATTAAAATGAAAATTGCTACATTTTTTTAAACTTAGGTTTATAGAACTCAATATTATTGAGTAAGAAAGTACTATAATATCATGAGGAATATTTTCAATTTTTCAATATTTTTAACCATATTTGATATACTCAAAAAAATTGTATTGTTTGGGTCCAAAATTCTCAACTTGTTAGCAATGATGAGCATAAATCACAAAACATACGAATATAATATTTTAATTTTGTAATATTTTAAGTAAAATTAATGTTTGTTGAATTCGATATAAAAGGCTTAGGATTTTATGTCAAAATATATTGCATTTTTAACAAAATAGTTGGATTTTCAAACAAAAAAGATTAATTCTCTACCAAAAGGAATGAATTTTCAAAGAAACAGTTGAGTTTTCAAACTAAGAAGTCTGATGCTGTAGAAAACAGTTGACTTTTGTACCCCAATAGATGAATTTTCAACTAAAATGATTTTTCAACCAAATATTCGATTTTTCAACAAACATTTTCATTTAATCAAAAGCAGCAAAAAATTCATTCAGCCAAAAGCAGTTTCATTTTTAACCAAATGGGTGAATTTGCAAGCCAAAAAGATGAATTTTTTGGAAGACATAGAATTTTTAACCAAAAGCTTTTCTACGAAAAAGTATGAATTCTGAATCCAAAAAGATGAAAATTCAATAAAAGATATCAATATAGTTGAATTTTCGATCCACAAAGATAAATTTTCACCGCATAGCTCAATTTAAGAAAATGATTATCAAAGAAACAGTTCATTTTCAACCAAATAGTCAAACTTTAAAGCAAAAAATACGTATTAATTAAAAGAAAGTTAAATTTTAAGTCCAAAAGGAAGAATTTTCTTTCCAAAAAGACAAATGTTCAACAAAACAGTCCAATTTTCATCAACATAGATGAAATTTTTGCAAAATAGTTTAATTCACAACAAAATAGTTGAATTTTCAACTAAAATATGATAGTTGATGCTTCAGAAAAAAAGAAGTTAATTTTGAAATAAAAACCGTCGAATTTATCCAAAAATATAAATTTTCAACGAAAAAAAATATAATAGTTGATACTTCTACCAAAAAATATTTTAATTTTAAATTAAAAACAGTTGAATTCAAGTAATAATTTACATGTGTTAACAACAAATAGTGCGTTTATTTTAATAAAAGTACAAATATGTAGGGGTTATTACATTTTGGGGGTTAAAATACCCCTACTGGGTGTACCCATATGTAGAAACGGACAATGATTAATGATTTTTTCGTAGTTTTATGATACTATATAAATCTCCAGTGATAAAATAAAAGAATTTTTTCATGTACATATATACAAGTTGATGGGGTCAAAACCACCCCAAAGTTCACCCCCTAAATATTTTTTTCACGATATCTCTGATTCTAAGCAAATTTTTTTTTAAACCCAAATTAGAGATAGTTTATTATCGAACGCTGATATTATGTACAGCATTTCGACCCCCCAGAGGTTGCACCCCTTATTTTTTGTAAGGGCAAAAATAAGTTTTTGTTTTAATTTTTGTTTTACAAAAGTTATAAAAATAATCAAATTTTTATAATCATAATTTCATTCCGAAGGAAATCAAATTCTAAAGCTTACGTTTTTCAGGGTTTTTCACAAAAGTACATTTTAAGAGGGTAAGCTACCCCTTATTAGTATTTTTCACTTTTCTTCGAAACATTACATAAAAACTACATGAAAGATACTTTTTTTTATCTGCGTTTTTTTAAATGTTTCTCTAGAAAAATTCATTAAATACTTATAAAAATAATTGTATTAAAAAAAAAAATCATAACGTTCCGTAAGTGTATGCATATGTTTTAACTTTAAATAATTCTTATATTCCAATAAAACCACAAAAATAGTGGTTATTGCTTGTTGAGGGCTTAACTACTCTTATAGTGTTGCTCTTATTGCAGTCATTATTTCTATTATTATTGTTAATCATTATTATTAATGATTTTTTGTATCTTTAGATAACTTACAAAACTTGTAATTCATTAATGATAAAATAATAGAAATTCTTTCTCTCCTCTCCCGATTTATCTTAAAAAAATACATATGTGAATACCCTGACTTTAGTTTTATATATGCATAATTTTTCAATGAAAAGTGAGAAATACTAATAAGGGGCAATTTACCCTCTTAAGATGTACTTTTGTGAAAATTCCTAAACACGTAAATTTTAGAATTTGATTTTCTTTAGAATAAAATTATTTTCGTAAATATTCGTTTATTTTTACAGTTTTTGTGAAGAAAAAATGTCACAAAAAATTAGCTCCACCTTTAAAACAAATAGGGGATGCAACCACGGAGGTTCAAAATGCTGCACATAATATCGGCGTTTGATAATAAACAATCTCCAGTTGGTTAAAAAAAATGTGCTTAGAATCAGATATATTGTGAAAAAACTGTTTTGGGGGTGAACTTTGGGGGTGGTTTTGATCGCATCAACTCGTGTATATGTATATGAAAAAAATTCTTTTATTTCATGACTGAAAATTCATAAATTATCATGA
This sequence comes from Andricus grossulariae, assembly GCA_011634705.1. NCBI lineage: Eukaryota > Metazoa > Arthropoda > Insecta > Hymenoptera > Cynipidae > Andricus > Andricus grossulariae. The sequence goes on along the minus strand of JAABKJ010000344.1, from coordinate 43,829 downwards.
AACAACGAAAAAATAATTAGGCATTGTCCGTTTCTACATATGGGTACACCCAGTAGGGGTAGTTTGACCCCAAAAATACGATAACCACTATATTTATGCTTGTATGAAAATATACGCACAATTTGTCGTTAACACATGTAAACACAATTACTTTAGTTCTATGTACAAATAATTTGTCAAAGAAAAGTGAAAAGTACTAATAAGGGGTAGTTTACCCTCCTGAAATATACTTTTGTGAAGAATTCTGAAATAAGTCAACTTTAGAATTTGATTTTTTTCAGAATAAAATTATTTTTGTAAATATTTTATTGTTTTTGCAATGTTATCAATGCAAAAATTAAAAGAAAATAATGTTTACCCTTATAAAAAATGAAGGATGGAACCTCTGAAAATCAAAATGCCGTACATAATATCAGCGTTGGATAATAAACAATCTCCAATTGGTGTCAAACGTTTTTTTTGCATAGCCCCTCTACGTTATAAATCGTCACAAAACCTGCCCCCCCCCCTTCTGTCAGTGTGACGGAATTTTTGGACCACCCCTAATAGACTTAATTTATACAAGAAATTTTAACATAAAAATAAAAAGGATAATTATTTTCTATTTACAGGTTGCGAACGAGTGTTGTGATAAAATTGTTGCTGCGTTCGTGACAGTGGCAAAATTAAGTATTGATAAGAGTGTGGCATGCGTTGCAAAATGCGTTAAACTTGGAACAGGCTGCAAAAAGGTGCTTAAAGAACTAGGTGCCTAATAAAATGAGAATTCAGTGCCAATTGTATAGTGAGAGTGTCTAAATAATTCTGGTAACTGTTACGTGTTTGACCCTTGATAGTGACTCTTGTTGTCATATGTGTACAAATTCAAACAAATAAAAACATTTCAATCATTTTTTGGTCCCCTAATAGTTTTTTAAACCTGTTATTCATGGCGAAAAAACTATCAACTTAATGTTATGAATTCTGATATAAATATGCGATACATTAATGAAAATATTTTTTACGCATGACATGATTTGAATTTCGTACAATCCGGGTCGTTTTTAACAAAATAGTCGAATCTTTTAGGCAGAAAGACGAATTTTTTAGATGTCGTTTTCAACCAAGAAGTTTTCTAACAAAAAGGATGAATTTTCGGTTCAAACAGACGAATTTTAAACAAAGCAGTTGAATTTTTGAATAAGAAAGACGACTTTCTGAAAAATAGTTTAATTTTCAACAAGACAATTGGGTCGTTGCATGAATTTTAGGTAATATATTTTTCAAATACTGCATAACATTCTGAACATTTTAGTGCATTGCATATGCAATTTGTCTTAAATTATGTATATATAACTTTCTAGCACTATATTTTCGAATCAAAAGCGATAAGAGGCTTTATTCATAAACACATATTTTAAAATCAATTTCTATCAATTAATTATTTTCTCGTGGGGACTTTGTAAATCCCTCGACAGGTAAAAATAAATAGAGCTATGAGTGCAAAATGAAGTTGGCAGTGAGTTGAATATAATTCGATTTCGATTAAGTCGAATATGGTATGGCGATATTCTTCGTACTTCAGAAGGTACGTATGATAATAAAATGTCTACGTCACTTAAAATTCACGCGTATATGATCATATATGATTTTTGTTTAATTAAAAATTTAATGTAGGACAAATTAGTTATAAGAAATGGATGGCCAAACAAAAATTGATTGCAGTAGGAGTAAAAAGTACAGGGCGAGGCAGAAAACCCTTCATGAAATTACGTCGTGTTCGGCGAGTGATGATTTGTTCGACTCTTCAGCAGGTTAGTAATAAATATTTTAAAATGATTTAATTATGCAGCGTAAATTTTTAATCGTTTATTTAATCAATATTCTTATCGTTTATACAAAAAGTGTATTATTCTAAATACACCAGTTTTTGATTTGAGAACAAATTTTGAGGTTAGAATAAGAAGAGTGTTGTTTATAACTTGAACGATATAACTAAATTATGAAAAAGTATAACTTTTGAAAATAATAAGTCTAAATGGACCTATGTAGTTAACATGATTATCAAGTGTGTTGCAATATGTGTTATAAAAATACTTTTACGTTAAATTAAAATTATTATAAAATGTCATGTATCAAAATGTATATGATCAGTATTCTATTCTTTTGGACCCTTTTTTTTAACCACGCATTTTCATCTCTCTAGCGGAAGGATTTATACCTAAAATAAAATTTTAAAAATTGTTTTAATACTTTTGAGTAATTTTGGTAATTGTACGTTTTCGAGATTGATTTCCACTCATATTGTTGGAAAAATAATGGGTTCAATTTTATTCTAGAGAAAAACACTTTTTTTTAAATTTTGATTTTTCTGTTAGATATAATTTTAATACATCAAGTATATAATGGTAATTTGATATATTGTTGCGCACAATCTTATTAGATTCTGCTGATTTCCTGCTTTTGGAGCTCCTTCAAATGTTAGAAGAAAAGTTATTTTTTTGTTTCATTTGAGGTTATATGCTTAATAAATTCAATAATCCTTAACAGAAATTACGCAAAGCTTTATTTATATAAAATGATTGTGAAAAAGGGGATAAAAAAAGGCTTCAAATTATCAATATTTTTCAATGCAATCCTGCATATTTATAAGCTCTACCATACTTTTATTAAAAAAAAAGATTCACAAAAATATTATTTTTATGAGTGCAAGCCCTTTCTAAACAGATTTATAGAGTACAATAATTACTTTTTAAAATATAATAATTTCAGAGGACTTTTTTCTACCCAAATAGACGAATTTTGAACCAAATATATACATTTTCTACTAAATAGTTGAATATTCAACTTATAAAGAAAAAATTAGAACTAAAAATGAAAAAGCTACATTTTAAGATGAAAAAATTAATTTTCAACAAAAAAGAACGAATTTGCAACAAACTAGTTCAATTCTCATATAAAAAAGAACAAATATTTCAATTTTAAATGAAAAATAGTGAAATTGAATAAAAAAATACGAATTTTCAACAAAACAGTTGAATCCTCAACCACAACAGAATATGTTTTAATCAAGGAGTTGCATCTCCAACCAAAAAAAAACAGAGCTTTTATATTTTGAGTAAAGAAATTTAGTTGATAACCAACCTAAACAAAATGAATTCTTAGTAAAATAATTAAATTTTCAACTCAAGAGATAAATTTTCATCTCAGTGACAAATCTTCTTAAAAAAACTAATTTTCAAGAAAAGAATTTTAACATTTGACCGAAAAGTTGCAAGTCCTTTTTAAATAAATTTATAAGGTGCAATTATCAATTTAAACGATTCAATAATTTCAGAGGGCAATATGTTCACTTTGAAGAGGACATTCAGGTTGAAGAAAATGGTCTATGATTTGAAGAAGACGCCATATGATGAACCTCGAACTCAATCATTGCTGGATTAATTATTACCTATTGGAAAGAGGAAACGAACACGAAAAAGACTGATAAAAAAATACTGTAAATATGTTGAATAAAGATAGGTTGTTCGAATCTTGAAATATAATATCTCTGTTTCAAGGTATGATTGTATTTATTGCTTGTAGATTACTTCCTGTATACGTAAAGAAAATGCATTTCTGACAAGCACATATTATTTTAAATGAAAAATAGAAGCAATTGGAAATTCTGAATAAATACAGAATTTGTAATGCATATCAATTATTTGAACATATACAGTAATAACAATAATTGTGCAGACGGAAAGTAAATTAATAAGTTCAAACATTTACTTTCATGATTATTTTACTTTATGTTAAATTATTATTCTAACTGTATATGTAGAAAACATTACCATCCAATTGAAAATCTTTATTTATTAAGAATGTACCATTTCTTCCACTTTTCATTTCAAATAAACGCTCAAAAAATGGATGAAAGAACGCATGCGCAATACACAATACCCTTGATAGATTGCCACTTTGGGGCCTCGATAGAAAATAGGAAATCTAGACAGGGCCTTTTAAGAACCAAGCTTCAATTTCTACCTGGGTATGTTGCTGAAAATTCATCTTTTTCGGTAGAAAATTCAACTATTTGGTTCAAAATTCATGCATTTTATTAAAAATCTCTCTTTTTGGGAGAAAATTGATCTTCTTGCTTGAAAATTCATCTTTTTGGTTGAAAATCCTTTTTCTTTCGGTGGAAAATTATTTTCATTAACTGAAAATTAAACTATTCCATTTTTGATTCATAATATCTCGTTTTAAATAAAAATTCGATTACTTGGTTGCAAATGCATGTAGTTTGTTGCAAAAATTTTTTTTAGCAGAAAATTTATCTCCTTTCTTTGTTAAAAATTACACTACTTTGGTACAAAATTAGACTATTTGGTTGAAAAATAACTTTTTTTGTTGAAAATTAATGTATTTTGATGAAAATTCGTGTTTTTTCGTATAAAGATTAATTAATAAGTATTAATCTTCTTGCATGAACATTTCTATATTAGGTTAACAGTTTAAATATTTTGCTCAATAATTTAACCCTTCTGTTGAAAATTTTTTTTTAGTCAAATATTTATCGTTAGCTCAAAATTTAACTATTCCACGTTTTATAGTAAATTTAACTTTTTTGGTTGAAAATTCAACTATTTGGATGGAAATTCATACAATTTGTTAAAAAATTGTCTTTTTGGTAGAAAATTAATCTTCGTGTTAAAAAATTTATCATGACGGTTGAAAATTCGTTTGCTTTTAGCTGAAATTATTTTCCTTTACTGAAAATGGTAATATTCCATTTTTTATTATAATAATTCTTTTTTAGTCAAAATTCAACGATTTGAATGAAAATTAAAGTGTTTTATAAAAAAAAAATGCTTTTTCAGGAAATTAATCTTCTTGGTGAAAAATTCATTTTTTATTGTAAAATCGACTACTTGCTTGAATCTTGCTACCTCTCAATTTTCCCCTACTTTCCCTTCATTTCCCCTAATTTCCCCTATTTTTCCACCACTCGGTTTTCCTCACTTCCCCGACCCTAAAACACTAAAAATGAATATTTTTTTATTGAAGATTCATGATTTTAGTAGAGAATTCCACTATTTGATCGTAAATTAACGTTTTTGCTAAAAATTCAGCTCTTGTGTAGAAAAATCGGCTTTTAGGCTTAAAAAATCAACAATTTGGTAGAAAATTGAACTATTCAACTCAAAATTAACTTTTCTGTTGATAATTACATTTTTTGGTAGAATGTAGAATATATTTTGTTAAAAATTCGTCTATGTGGGTAGAAAATGAATCTTGTTTGTTTAAAAGTCACCATTTTTGTTGAAAATTCTACTATTTTTTAAAAAATTCGTATTTTTTAGTGGAATTTGATTGTTTTAAAATTCGGTCTTCCCAGTTCAAAATTAATTTCTTAAACTTAAAATTTAACGATTCTATTTTTGCTTGAAAATTTATCTTTTTTTGGAGAAAGTTCAACTCTTTCGTTAACAATTCATATTTCTTGATTGAAAATTACTTGAAAATTTCTTGCTGAAATTCTCCTTCTTCCGGTTCAAAAGTTAACTGTTTTCTAAGACAATCGCCTTTTCGCTTAAAAACTGAACTATTTTGTTGAAAATTTGTCTACTTGGGTAAGAAATTAATCTTGTTTTTCGAAAATTCATCATGTTGGTTGATATTTCAACTATCTTTTTGTTAATTCGACTTTTATTTTCGATCAAACTAGTTTAAAATACGTTATTTTTGTTAAAAATTAGTTTTTCAAACTGACAATTTAAGGATTCCAACTCTGCTCATTTTTTTTCAGCTGAAAATTCAATTTTTTTGGAAATTCATCTTTCTTCATTAAAAATTATTTCTGAAAATTATTGTTCCCCGGTTTAAAAGTAAACTTTTTTTATGAACCTTTAACTTGTCAGCTTGGAAACTTAACTGTTTTGTTGGAAATCCTCTTATTCGCGTAGAAAATCATTATTGTTTGTTGAACTCAATTATTTAGTTGAGGATTCAACTATTTTGTTAAAAATCGGTATTTTTTCGTTGAATTCAACTGGTGGATAATTCATTTCATTTTTGTTGAAAATGAGTGTTTTAAACTGAAAATTTAGTCTGAAATTTAAATTATTATTAATTTTTTGTTGAAAATGTATATCTTTAAGTTGGTAATTCAACTATTTTATTGAAAATTCATCTTTCTTGATTGAAAATTAACTTTTTTGTTAAAAATTCTTCTTTTCTAGTTGAAAAGCCAACTGCTTTCTAAACAAAGTTAACTTTTTAGCATGAAGACTTAACTGTTTAAAAAAAATTGGTCCATTCCCGTAAAAAATTAATCCTGTTTGTTGAATTCATCTATTTGGTAAAAAGTCAAAAATTCCACTTCGGTGTTGAATTTCCAACACGAAAAGTGGAATTTTCGACCAGAAAAATTCTCTTCAGCCAAGAGACATGAATTTTCAAAGCAAAAAGATGACTTTCTAACATAAAAGATGAATTTCAAATCTAAAAGGACGAATTAAAAAAAATAGGTGAATTTTCAACTAAAAATGTGACTATACAAAAATAGTTGAAATGCTGACAAAATAATTATACTCAGAATGGGTGAAATTTTCACCAAATATCTTCATTTTTAACTTACAGAGATGAATTTACAACCAGGAAGAATTATTTTCTACAAAGAAGAAGAATTTTCTACTGAAATACGATTTTTTGACCAAATAGATGAATTCAACAAACAGGATTGATTTTCTATGAGAATGGACAATTTTTTTTTTGAAATACCCAAGTCCTCAAGTTAAAAAATCAATTTTGTTTAGGAAGCACTTGACTTTTCAACTAGAAAAAAAGAATTTTCTACAAGAAAGTTAATTTACAATTAATAAAGATGAATTTTCAATGAAATAGTTGAATTATCAACTTAAAAATATACATTTTCAACCAAGAATAAATATTAACTTAAATTTTAGGCTAAATTTTCAGTTTAGAATACTAATTTTCAACAAAAATTAAATGAATTAACCACCAGTGGAATTCAACGAAAAAAGAAGAAGTTCCAATAAAATAGTTGAATCCTCAACTAAATAATTGAGTTCAACAAACAATAATGATTTTCTACTCACATAGAAGAATTTTCAACAAAATAGTTAAGTTTTCAAGCTGAAAAGTCAAATGTTTTAGAAAACAGTCGACTTTTAAACCGGAGAATAAGAATTTTCATCAAGAAAGTCAATTTTTAATGAAGAAAAATGAAATTTCAACAACAAAAATTGAATTTGCAACTGAAAAAAAAAGTTTCAAGCAGATTTGGAACCCTTAAATTTTCAGTTTGAAAAAAAATTTAGAAATATCAGTTTATATATTATATATATATATATATATTATTAATTTCAGAAAACAGTTAACTTTTAAACCGTAAGAAAAAAAGAACTTTCAGCAAGAAATTTAATTTTCAATCAAGAAAAATGAATCTTTAACGAAAGAGCTGAATTTTCTACTGTAAAAGATAAATTTTTAAGCAAAAATAAAACATTTGAATTTTCAGTTAAAAAAACTAATTTTCAGCCAACAAGATTAATTATCTACCCAAATAGACGAATTTTCAACAAAATACATACATTTTTCACAAAATAGATGAATTTTTAACCTAAAAGAGAAATTTTTGAATCAAAAATGGAATATCTAAATTTTCCGATAACAAAATTAAATTTTGACCAAAAGAACGAATTCCCAATAAAATAGTTCGATTTTCTACCAAATATTGTAATTTTCAACAGAAGAGTTAATTTTGAGTTGAATAGTTCAATTTTCTACCATAATCTTGATTTTTTAAGCCAAAAAGACGATTTTTCTACAAAACAGCTGAATTTTCAGCAAAAACGTTAACTTACGATCAAAAAGTGGAATTCTCTTCTGAAATGATGAATCTTAATTAAAAAAATATGCATTTTTAGGGTTTTAGGGTAGGGGAAGTGAGAAAAACGAGTGGTGGGGAAATAGGGGAGCGAGGGGAAATAAGCGGAAATTAGAGAAAAGTAGGGGAAATGAGGAACATTGAGAGGTGGGCAAGATTCAAGCAAGTAGTCGATTTTACAACAACAAAAAATAAATTTTTAAACGAGAAGATTAATTTTCTACAAAAAAGAAATTTTTTTATAAAACACATTATTTTCATCCAAATCGTTAAATTTTGACCAAAAAAAATTATTATAATAAAAAATGGAATATTAAAATTTTCAGTAAAGGAAAATAATTTTCAACCAAAAGCAAACGAATTTTCAACCATCAAGATAAATTTTTAAGCAAGAAGATTAATTTTCTACCAAAAAGACAAATTTTTAACAAATTGCATGAATTTTTATCCAAATAGTTGAATTTTCAACAAAGTTAAATTTACTATAAAACATGGAACAATTAAATTTTGAGCTAAAAATAAATATTTAACTACAAAACTAATTTTCAATAAAATGCCTAAATTGTTTACCAAAATAGTTAAACTTTTAACCTAAAGTAGAAATGTGCATGCAAGTAGATTGATATTTATTCAAAAAAACACGAATTTTCATAAAAACACAATAATTTTCAACAAAAAAAGTTATTTGTCAACCAAATAGTCTAATATTGTGCCAAAGTAGTTAAATTTTTAACGAAGAAAGGAGATAAATTTTCTAAAAAAAAACATTTCAACAAACTACATGAATTTTTAACCAATTGATTGAATTTTGATCTAAAACGAGATATTGTGAATCAAAAATAGAATAGTTAAATTTGCAGTTGAAGAAAATAATTTTCCACCAAAAGCAAACGAATTTTCAACCAAAAAGATGAATTTTCAAGCAAAAAGGTCAATTTTCTACCAAAACGACAAATTTTTAATAAAATCCATGAATTTTGAACCAAATATTTGAATCTTCAACTCAGAAGATTAATTTTCTGCCGAAAAAGATGAATTTTTAGCATCACACTATGCATTTTCAACTAAAAATCATCAATTTTTAACAAAAACTTGAATATTAAGAAAATCAATCTTCAGACAAAAAAAGTACTTGAAAACTATTTGGATTACCTGGGTAAACCTCTTCGAATTATCTGGATTACTCAGGATTACAAATCAATTACTTGGATTACCTCAATTATTTTGATTTGACTGGATTACAAGTGGATTTGAACGGATTAGAACTGGATTACTCCATCTCACAAATGGATTACTCCACTTTAGACTGGATTACTTGGATTACCCCGAATTACCATTTCGGATACCCGAGTCGTCCAAAAAATTACGGGAGTTCTTCCCCACTCGGGCATAATATAGGGCTAAGTGGGGTATGATGTCAGTGCGGAGCACGGTGACTATTACAAATAACGCCCGTATTTGTTGATATTCGTATTAGTTTTTTACATAAAATAGTTTTCTCCGTTTAGAAAAATCGGGATTTGATGCAATTTCTCTTTTAAAATTTGCGTCAGAAGAGTAATTATGAAATAATGGTTTTGGCGGAAACTGATGAAAAAGTCTTTGGCTGAAATGAAGCACACACAGCATATTTTGAAATACTTAAAGCATGAAAAAGTTAGATTCTAATAGGTAAAGTATTTTATTAAACTTTTGGTATCATGATTTGTTTCTATAAACGTTTTAAATGTATGAAAATTAATTAAATTTTGGGATGTCACATATGGGGCATGACGCCGCGCCGCAGCGTGCCCATTTATTTCAGCAGGGAGTCACTGCTTTCGCCACATACTTTACTTTGATTGATAAAAACACATTAAATTAGTGTTTAAAAGCCCTGGGAATAATTTTTTTTGTTACATGACACTTTCCAGAATTATTATATTATAACATTTTTATTTTACAATGTCCATATTGTTTAAATAAACGGCAGGGATATGAGAGTCTCCGTACCCCAATTTATGGGGTACGCTGACTGAAATGCAACATCCATCAATTAATCAAATATCAAATAATTAAGAATTTAAAATACGGTTCGGAGTAATAACATATGATCCCTTGTAATGTAAGCTTCACCTTAAAAAATACAATCATCAAAATCACATTTCAATCATAATTTATAGGGCATTTAAGTCAAAGCGAGACACCATACTCCACTCTCCCCTTCTTCTATATTAAACGTAAGATCGAAAAGAAATCTAGTTTATCATGAATAATTTTATGCAAAATGAGCATGAAAAATGTTCAAAATTGAAAAAACAGAATTCCAAACTACCTCACTTTTTGGCTCATTAGAGACAAAAATAACCCAATGAAAAAAGAAGGAGAAAAAGAGAAAAACTCAACCAAAACCAACTTCACACTTTTTCCTTTCTCCGTCCTTTTTAATAAATTTACCTCAATTTCTTGAAAGAAATCTTTTTATTACAAATTTTTCGAAAGAAGAATGCACTAAATATTAGCAATGTTAGAAATACATTGATAATTTTTTAGATTGTTTCTTTTCCTATTTGGGAAATGTAATAATCTAAATGGATTGGTTCAGAATCAACCATAAATATACTTCTAGTTCGAATAAAAAATACCATTTTTTATAATCGTTAGAAACGGAAAAGCATTTCTCTTGCTGTGGCACTCCACATTTCAAATATGCAAGACCTGGTGTAAAAATAATTCCTGAAAGCATCAGAGACAGAGTTTCCCAGATTCGAACAGGAAGTGGTATTTGTTTACCCGAGTCGCTGAAAACAGGGTGCAGTCGATACACCATCCACTCTACTTCCCGTGGGAAAACAAGTATCGCCTTTTTAAAACTCACCGTCCCGACTCTGATTTTTTTTTGCTCAGCATCCCGAGGGTTCAGAGAGCATCCATCTCAAAGAAATGCTTCATGTAAGCTAGTCGATTGCCACCGGTCGAGCATTAATTGAGACGCTGATGGGAGTTATTTTAGTCCCGAAAGGGTAGCGATCAAATTTGAGTAGTAACTTCTTATAAGTAACTAAGTTACTAAAAAGTTACGTCATTTGCAATTTCTAGGGTAAATTGGTTACTATCCTTAAAAGTAACTTAGATATGTATGAAAAGAAATTTCGGGATGTAAATATTCTTGAGTTAACGTCTGGGAAATAACAATTTGGAATTTTTAAGGAAAAATCTTATTTCATCGACTTCTGAGGGACCATCTATTCAGAATTTTGTACATAAAAATGACGTTTCGGAATCAGATCGATTCCCTCATCATATCTATTCATCATATCTATCATGAAATATGAATAATTAGAAACATATTATGTAAGAAAATATGTAAAATATAATGGTAAAATTAACAGAATAGTAAATTATAAGACCTCCAACATTTCGCAGATAGTTAGTATTTTTGAACCATATGGGTAGATGAAATCGAAATTTTTTTCAAAAAACGTTAAAAAAAATAGTATTTCCTAATATAACTAGAATGCTCATTTTTAAAATAATTAGGACCTGTAATATATGAATTATATGAAAATGAAATGAAATACGTATTTATGAGAATCGATGCTAAGTTAGTAAAGTCTATAAATAAGTTTCGGATAAATTATAAATTTACCTTTGTGATGACAAAGTATGTAGAATTTAAACAATATTTTGATCATTCAAAGTTGAAAAATTTGTATAATAGTTATGTTAAAAAATTAAATAATTAAAAATTAAATTTATAGGGATGACGGAGTGTGCACCCTCCATCTCCATCTAGAGATATGAGCATTCGCTATCTAATATCTGTCTAATATCTATCTATTCTAGTTATATTGAGAATGATTATTTTAATACGTTTTTTGAAAAAGGTCATAGCCGTAAGAACTAGCAATACTATATAATAAAATATGAGTGAAAGAATAATAATAATTTAACAATCGAAAGGTATGAAAATCGAAGTGATATGTAAATTAACAGATGAACGTAGATAGAAATAATCAGACATGAGACAAAGAAAGACTTAACAAAGTGAATCTGATCATGTTGTATGATTCGTTGAAGAAGTCTAAAGTTAAAGGTATTATAATTTAATATTCTATAAATTTCACCATTATGTTTTATATATTTTCTTACATAATACGTTTCTAATTATTCATATTTCATAAACCAGGCAGAAATATTATATATAGTTTATACATAGTGTGAAGTATTATATATATAATATTCATTTGTTTAATATAAAAAATATATAGAACAAGTGAATATTATATATATTACTTCACACTATATATAAACTATATATAATATTTCCGCCTGGGAATGGATAATCTGATGAGGGAATTGGTCTGATTGCGAAACGTCATTTTTATGTACAAAGTTCTAAATAAATGGTCTGGATGAAGTCAATGCAATAAGGTTTTTCTTTACAAATTCCAAACTATTTTTGCAATAACTTGGAACTATAATTTCAGTTAGTTTAAAGATAGTTTTTTTTGCGTACCTTCTATAAGAGAGGTTTATGGGTCAGTTATGGATAGAAAATTAATCTCTTTTGGTTAAGCATTAACCTATTTTTTCGAAAATTCCTCTTTTTTGGTTAAATTCAACTGTGTTTGATTTCAGATTAAAATATTTTTGGGTTGAAATAATATCAACAGTGTATTATATTCTTTGTTGAGGATTCATCTATTTTGGTTGAAAATTCATGCATTTTGTTAAAAATTCAACTATTTTATTTGGTTCAGAAGTAACTTTTTTGTGAAAAAATCATATTTTTGGTTAGAATATGCATCTGTTAGTTAGAAAATTCGTCTTTTTCATTTGAAAATTCAACAATTTAGTGGAGTCTTTCTTCTTTCTTGGTTTGAAATTCGGCTTTTTCGTTTCAAAATTTATCTCTTGGTAAACAAATCTAATTTTATTGGTTTGAAATTCAACTGTTTGGATAGAAAATTAACTTGGTTTGGTTGAGGATTGAGCTATTTTGTTGAAAATTCATCTATTTTAGTTGAATTTATGTGTAAATTCAACTAAAATTAACTCTTGTAGAAAATTTATTTGGTTGAAAATGAACTTTTTTGTTGAAAATGTATATTTGCGATATGAAAATTCAACCATTTGGTTGAAGATTCATGCATTTTGTTAAAAAATTAAGTATTTTGGTAGAAAGTCCAAATTTGGTCGAAAATTAACTTTTTTGTCGGAAATTTAATGCTTTTGTAGAATATTCATCTTCAAGGATCGAAAAGGGTAGAAAATCGAACTATTTGGCTGAAAATTAACTTTTCCGTTGAGAATTAATATTTTCTGTATGAAAATTCAACCATTTGGTTGAAAATTCATGCATTTTGAAAAAATTTAAGTAGTTTGGTACAATATCAAAATTTGGTCAAAAATTAACTTTTTTGTCGGAAATTTAATGCTTTTGTAGAATATTCGTCTTTAGGGATCGAAAATGGTAGAAAATTCAACTATTTGGTTGAAAATTTACTTTTTTTGTTGAGAATTAATATTTTCGGTATAAAAATTCAACCATTTGGTTAAAGATTCATGTATTTTGTTAAAAATTTAAGTATTTTGGTAGAAATTCCAAATTTTGTCGAAAATGATATTTTTTGTTGGAAATTTAATTTTTTTGTAAAAAATTCGTGTTTTTTGTTTGAAAATGGTAAAAAATTCAACTATTTGGTTGAAAATTTACTTTTTTTGTTGAGAATTAATATTTTCGGTATGAAAATTCAACCATTTGGTTAAAGATTCATGTATTTTGTTAAAAATTTAAGTATTTTGGTAGGAAGTCCAAATTTTGTCGAAAGTTAACTTTTTCGTCGAAAATTTAAATCTGGTAGAAAATTCGCCTTTAAGGTTGGAAAATGGTACAAAATTCAGTTATTTGGTTGAAAATTAACTTTCTTGTTGATAATTAATATTTTCTGTATGAAAATTCAAACATTTGAATGAAACTTCATACATTTCGTTGAAAATTTAAGTATTTTGGTAAAAAGTCAAAATTTGGTAGAAAATTAACTTTTTCGTCGGAAATTTAGCTCTTGTAGAATATTCAACTATTTGGTTGATAGCTAATTTTTTCGTTAAAAATGAATATTTTCAGTATGAGAATTCAACCACTTGGTTGAAAATTCATGCATTTTGTTACAAATTTAAGTATTTTGGTAGAAAGTCGAAATTTTGTCGAAAATGATCTTTTTTGTTGGAAATTTAAGTTTTTTGTAGAAAATTCGTCTTTTTTGTTTGAAAATGGTAAAAAATTCAACCATTAGGTTGAAAATTGACTTTTTTGTTGGAAATTAATATTTTCGGTATGAAAATTCAACCATTTGGTTGAAGATTAATGTATTTCGTTGAAAATTTGAGTATTTTGGTAGAAAGTCCAAATTTGGTCGAAAATTAACCTTTTTCGTCGGAAATGCAACTCTTGTAGAAAATTTGTTTGATTTTAAAGTAAAATCTTGTATGGTTGAAGTGATATCACCTATTATATTCTTCGTTGAGAATTATCCATTTTGGTAGAAAAGTAACTTTTTTGTTGAAAATTCATATTTTTTGGTTTAAGAATGCAACTTTTTTGTACGAAAATTCGATTTTTTGGCTTGCAAATTGAACAATTCAGTGTAATTTTGTTATTGTTGCAAAATTCGGCTTTTTCGTTTAAAAAATTTTTTTTTTGTAAAAAAATCTAATTTTTTGTTTTTGAAAACTCAACTATTTTAGTAGAAAATTAACCTGGCTTGGTTTCGGATTTTTTGTTTGAGTTCAAATATGTTTAATTTCAAATAAAAATCTTTTTTGGTTGAATTAATATCAATTATATCATCTTTTTCGATAAGAAATTTACTGTAGAGGGTTCAGCTATTTTGTTGAAAAATTGTCTTTTCTGGTTGAAAATTTAACTATTCGGCTGAAAGTTAAACTTCTTTGTTATAAATTCAGTTGTTTGGTTGAAGATTCATTATTTTAGTTCAAAATTCATTCCGTTGGCTAAAAATGTATCTATTTTCTTTCAAATTCGTTTTTTTTTATGAAAGTTGAAATATTCTGGTAGAAATTTCAACTATTAGGTTAACATTTAACTTTTTTTGGAAATTTAACTCTTTTGTCGAAAGTTTGTCTTTTTGGTACGAAAATGGTAGAAAATTTAACTAATTATTATTAATTGTACTATTAAGCCATATCTTTTTCGGCGTAAGCGTGACAAACTTGGTGAGGAAAGGAGTAATGGGTAGGGAGGGGGGTGTAAATAAATTGTTAGATTGATCTAGAATTCCCGTGTTGTTTATTTAAATAACACGTTCGGTCCGCAACACTGCTTCGACCCAGGTCGCTGATCAATCTCTTTAGTGATCACCCTAGGTGAAGAGCTTCACAAAGTCATCAAGTGAAACTCTCCACTCGGGCCCATCAGGGTCTAAGGTCTTTCATTTTAGGCGTCATTCACTTCACTGGTTCTCTTTGTCATGCATTTCTTATAAACTATTTGTTTTGGTTGAAAATTAACTTTTTTCTTGAAAATTAATATTTTCGGTATGAAAATGCAATATCAATATATCATCGCTACCACTGGTAGCGATGCTTTGGATTCACTCAAAAAACAGAGGTGATTTGTTTGGCACCCTTCTGGTACTTAAGGTCCTTAATGACTCGTTGACAAAGTTTCATTTTGGGGGACCCAAAAGATGAAGGGACGCTGAAAGCATTAGAGAGATGAGGAGCAAACTAGAATATGAAAAAAAAAATGTTGTTGAGTGAGAAGAAAAAGGAGAAGACAAATTCTGACAAATACATTCAATATGAAACACTTAAAATTTCTAAGATTTCAACATTTTCTACCAAAGAGATAAATTTTTACCCCAATTTTGACTTTCTTAAGTTTATTTTTTCAATATTTCCTTTCAAAAAGGTAATTTTTTGCGAAGAAGACGATTTTTTAAGGTAATAGTTCAACTTTTAACTAAATAGTTTAATTTTCAAGCCAACATAACGAATTTCTTCGAAGACAGTTACATTTTCTACCAAAAAGTTTATTTTTAACCAAGAAGGATGACTTTTCTAACATAAAACATTAATTTTGTATTCAAGAGGATAAATTTTTAACAAAAAGGTTGAATTTTTTACCCAAAAAGACAGTTGAATTTTCAAGCTAAAAAGACGAATTTTTTAGAAGAGAGTTGAAAAACGACTTTTCTACCATAAAAGCTGAATTTTCGGACAGTTGAATTAAACAAAAAAAAACGAATTGTTAAGAAAATAGTTGAATTTGCAACCAAAAAGATGATGAATTAAACAAAAACGAATTTTCAACAAAGTACTTAAATTCCCCACCAGAAACATGAATTTTCAACAAAGAAGATTAATTTTCTAACCAAGAAACGAATTATCAACATCATATTTAAATTTGCTACAAAATAGATGAATTTTCAGTTTGAAAAATATAAATTTCCAAGAAAACATGGAATAGTTCAATTTTCAGATAGAAAAATTAATTTTTAACAACAACCAAAAACAACGAATTTTAAAGACAATTGTTAAATTTTCAATCAAGGACATGAATACCAAAACAAAAATGAACAAAGTAATAAAACCAAAAGTAATTGAATTTTCAATCAAAAAAATTTATTTCTGACCAAGCAGTTAAATTTTCTACCAAAAAGAAGGATATGTATATAGAAAATACTAATGTTCCATCAAAGAAAAAAATGAATTTTCAAGAAAATTCATCAATTTTAAACAAAATTTTTGAATTTAAAAGAGAAAAGGAGTTATCTACAAAATAGTTACATTTTTAAACAGAAAAGTTTAATTTTTAAACCCAAACGTTGAATGTTCAACAAACAAAGTTCATTTGCAACCAAGAAAGATGAATTTTCTACCAAAAGTAAAATTTTTTACATGTTTAAATAAACAAAAAAAAAACAATTTTTCAACAAAATAGTTAAATTATCAACCAAAATATTTAATTTTCAAATAAAAAGTTACGTTTTCAACCGAAAAGATGGATTTTTCCACCAGTAAAATTGATGTTCTGCCAAAAAGATCAAATTTTAACAACATACATCATTTTCAACAAATTTGTTTAATTTTGAAGAGAAAGAGTATGTCATATTTATATATGTATGGTGTATATATATATCATATATTATATGATTATGATTATATGAATTTATATGAAATGAATATATGAATATATATATATATATATATATATATTTTCTACAAAATAGTTCAATTATTACCAATCAGTTAAATTTTTATAAAAATATTGTCCAATAAAGATGGATTCTCAACAAGAAACTTAAAAATTAGAATTTTCTACAAATCAGTTGAATCCCGAACCAAACCAGATTGATATTCAACGATACAGGTGCATTTTGAACCAAAAGAGATGATTTTTTCACCAAGAAGATTAATTTTCTAAAAATATAAAAGTTTAATTTTTAAACAAGAAGATGATATTTCGAACAAAAAATTAATTTTTTAAAAAGTAGTTCAACTTTCTACCAAGTAGTTAAAATTTTGACCGAAAAAGATAGCTTATTAAGAAAATAGTTGCATTTTCAAAAAAAAAAAATTAATTTTCAACCAAATTGTATAGAATGCTGAACTAAGCGACATGAATTCCGAACCAAAAATATAATAGTAGACTTTTTAACCAAAAATAGTTGAATTTTCTTAATTTTTCTTGAGTTCAAATCAGTTCAAATTTAGTCCAAAAAATCAGAAAAAGGGTGCTGGTAATTCCATTAAAGTGAAATAAAATTTCTTAGGAGATCCCTCGAGGCCAATTTAAAAAAAAAATAATTGTATTTAAACATAAAGTTAAAGAATAAACTTTCGCGAAGCGTAATTAATTAGTTTATTTGTAAATTAATCATTTTTTACCAACAACTGTATTGTTATAGACAATAGTTGGTGATTTTTGAATGATTTTGGATAGTGATTCAGTGATTTTCGTAATCAATCCAATTTAAAGTTGAATACAAACCTCGATACAAACAATAAGAAATAAAACCCAATATATTTCTTATTGTCATAAACAAATTTCATTAATAAATGCGCGGTTTGAACAATCTTTGAGATTTTGAGGTTCTTTTTTTATACGTGCCTTTTTTAACAAATTGCTTTTATGAAAAATTTTATTATTGCGAACAAATTTAATTATTGTAAATCAACTTTACAAACGAATGCCTATTTTGAGCATGTTTTACTGAACCATCACTGATAAGTTGAACAAAGCGCTTTGGAAAAAAATACATCAAACTCTTAAAAATTGCTGAAACTGCGCATCTGTTTATAAAAATTTGTTTATAACAATAAGAAATTTGTTGTTGCATACTGCTATCAAACATTTTGAATTAATTACGTGTTATTAAATCAACCGTACCTTATTTTACCATTTTTTCAACTCTATGTTTAAATAAATTAAATGAAAATATGTATTTTTAAAATTGACCCCTGAGGATCTTGTAAGAATTTAAATAGCTTTGATAAAAAAAAAACTTTAAAATCGATCCGAAATCGTATTTTGTACTTTTTTTCGTAATTTGGTCCCACTACATGTACGGTTTATGGAAGAAATTTTGATTTTTAATTCGGATTTTTCTTTGCAAATATTTGGGACTCTTAGTATTCGAAGGCACTTATAATAAAAAATTTTATTCAAAAACAATATTATGTTTTCTACCTGACCAGGAAATCGGGAAAATCGGAAAAAGACCGGGAAATTAATTCTAGGGTCGGGATTTTTTTCTCGAAAGTACTAATATGCAAATTAAAATGAAAATTAAAAATTAAATCATCATTCTCGTTTAGAATAGTGAATTTTGAAAAATAATTACAATTCTGTATTTAAATATTTCCACTTTGATACAAGAAAATATATAAAAAATTTATGATTCTGAGTTGAGGCAGGGAATACATAAAAGAAATTCTTTTTTAATCCTGTGAAGTATTACAATTATCCTGATTTGGAAAAGAAAATATTCGAAAAGAATTGTAATTTTTACTCTAGCACAGGGAATTTTAGTAAATAATTATAATTTTAATTTTGGGACAGGGAATTTCGGTAATGAAATATAATTTTGACAATTGAGGCAGGGAATTCCCGACAAAAATTATAATTTTGACTTTTGAACAGGAAATTTCGTGAAGAATCATATTTTTGTCTTGGAGCAGGTAATTTTTGACACGGAACAGAAAATTTCGGCAAAAAATTTTAATTCTGATTTATAAAAATGAAATTTACGAAAGGAATCCCCGTTCCAAGTCAGAAATCGTCAGATTTCGAAACTTCCTTGTCCCATATCAGAATTTATTTGAATTTAAACATTTTTTTCAAAATACATATTCTTAGAATTTTAAACTTTTTTCTTCCAAATTTTATAAAAAGGGAGTGGTTTTATTTTTAAATTATAATAGAAAATGTAGTGAATAAAAATAATTCTATCTTTGGAATACGGAATTCACGTGAAGAATTATTATTTGGCTTTGAACAGAGAATTTTTGACATGAAACGGGAATTTCGAACAATAATTGTTATTCTTATTTAGAATTTGCTGCATTGAATAAATATTCCGCTTCTTCAATAAAATGCGAATTTCGAGACAATTTTCCATTTCTGATTTGACGAAAAAGTATTTCTTGAAAATTTAAAATTGCATTTCACCGGATGTTTACTTGGATCCTCTAACCGATTTTTATTGCCTGAAAGGAATTGATTACCCTTGGCAAATAAAATAACTGAAAAATTCAGATAATGGAACCAAGGATGACTTTTATTGAATAAAAAATTGTTTATACACTTAGCTAATAATGTTTACGCAGTAATGGATGTTTTCTTATGATCAAGCTTGTCTCTTATTTGTTCTTTGCTTGACTTTTAGTTCAAATAAAAATCTAAAGAGTGAAATTTCATCTTTGGAAATTCTTAAAATGACTAGATTCTTCCCTCTTGGTCTTATTTGTTAAATTAATAATAATAATTTGAATTAACTAATAATTATTTATAATTAAATAATAATTATTCAGTTCAGGAAAATATCCAGAGCAGGTCACTCTCCCCTAATTCTATTTGACGATCAAATTTATTTCTATATGTTTCTTTGATAAAATTAATTAAAAAATACAAACATTTTGAAGGTTTCAAGATAATCAAATTTTTTCTTAAGAATCGAGGGAAATTCAAATGATTGTTTTTTTAATTAAACTAAAGAAAATATTTAAAAAGATTTCAAATGTTTTCCTAAAATTTCGGAAAAAGTGCAGAAGATGTCAAAGCAAATTTGTTAAATTTTGTAGATTAGAAAATTTTAGAAAAAATTAAAATAAGTTCAAGAGATGTCAGAAGTTTTGAAATGATGCAAAAATATTTTAAAACTTTCAATGATTTTCGAACTTTTTATAAAATATGCTTCAATTTTTTTAAACGCTAAAAAGTCTCAAATATCTCTTAAGCTTTTGAAGATTTTCCTAAAATTTTGTAAAACTCTGTAAAATATAGAAAAAATTCTTAAAAATGTTTTAGATACTTTTTCTACATATCGAAAATTTTCAAAAATCTTTTTGAATTTTCTCAAAAAAACTTAGGAAAGGCAAAGAAAATTAAAAAATAAATTTTTATTTTGTATTGAAAATTATTTTTTCCTTCAAATTATAATTGACCTAAAATTTTTGTTTATTCTGGACTGAATTTTTTTTCTGTTACAAATTCACCATCTTTGTTGCAAATTCGTCTTTTTGATTTAAAAATTATTCTCTTTGGTAGAAATTTCACCTTTTTTTAAAAACAAAATTGCAAATGTTTGGATAAAAATTAAAATCTTTTTTGTCTGTGGATTGAACTATTTTATTAAAAATTCTTGTTTTTAAATCATTTCAAATATTCTTTATCCAAAATTAAATATATTTTAAATTGATCGTTTGGTTCAATATTTATGATTTTAGTTTAAAATTCATCACTTTGGTTCAAAATTTAACCATTTTGTTAAAAATTTTTTCTTTTTTTGCAGGAAAATAATCTTTGTAGTTAAAAATTTATCTTAATGGTTGAATTTTTTTTAAGTACAATTTTTGAACTTCTTAAGGATTTTGAAAGATTTTAAGTTGATAAATTTTTTTCTTAAGATTCCAGGCAAAATTTAAATTGATTTTTCATTCTGAGAAAACAATTTTAAGAAAATATTTTTAAATATTTTAACACATTTCAAATGCTTTCATAAATTTTCCGAAAAGAATGTAGAAGATTTTCAGAAAAAATGTTCAGTTTTGCAAGATAACAAAGATTTAGGAAAAATTTAAATAAGGTTAAGAGATACATATAAGCTTTGAAAAGATACAAAAATAATTTCAAACTTAAAAAAGATTTCAACAAATTTAAAACAAAATGTAGATTTTTGAAGATTTCGAACAAGAAATGTAGAAGCTTTGTAAGAATTTTGAAAGGTTTCAGGATGAAAAAAAAATCCTTAAGATTCTGGAAAAATTGTAAATTATTTGTTTCTTTACTAGAATTTATTTGAGGAGAATATTCAAAAACATTTAAAAACAATCCAAAAGATTTCAAACATGTTCAAAAAAAGAATTTGAATAATTTTAAAAGATATGTAGAAGTTTTCAAAAAATAAAAAAAAAATATTTGAAACTGGAAAAGATACCATAAAATTGAAAATAAAATGTAGATTTCAGAAGATTTTAAATAAAATTGGTAAGTATTTCAAAGATATTGAAAGGCTTAAGGATAATACAATTTTGTTTAAGATTTCTAGAAATATTAGAAGTGATTGTTTATTTTACAAAATTATTCCAAGAGAATCATTTAAAATATTGTAAAAAATTACAAAAAATTTCCGAAATTTTTAAAAACCAATACTGAAAATTATTAAAATATTTTTCAATTTTTTTAAAGCGACAAACAGTCCATAATATTTTTAAATGACTGAAAATTTTTCTAACAACAGCGTTGCTCCGACCCAGGTCGCTGATCAATCTCCCTAGCAAGCACCCCAGGCCAAGAGCTTCACAAAGTCATTATGTATAGTTATCTATTTCTAATTTTCCAACGTTTTTACAACTATATTCAGAATGAGATTTTGATCTCATACTTATAATAGAACATGTATTTGATTTTTTAAGGCTTTTTTATGCAAAAATCCGATTTTCGGTAAAAATGTTAGTTATCTAGTTCTGTACCGCAACTCTTCAATTATTGTTTTGAACATTTTTTTAACTTAATATTTAAAAATTTATTTGATAATAGATTTTTTAATTGTTTATATTTTCAATGTTATTAAATTCTGAAAAATGAAGTGACAAAATTAAGTAACATTTTTTTTTGTGGTTGTCACTTGAAAATATTGACATTGCAGTTTTATGTGGAACGAAATATTTGTTTCCCTAATTCTAATTCGTTGCGCAAAATTTAACAAGGTTGGGACAGATTGCGGCTTTCTTGGAAGGAGGGTAAAAAGCGATGAGGGTTGATTTTGAGAAATCCCAGGACACCCCAACTTGGCCTTTTTTCTGCCAATTTTATTTACGATAACCATTTCCTGTTGCATTGTTCATCTACCCGACTGTTTATCGTTGGCAAAATAAGTTTTGTCAGTCGAAATGAGTAATATATCAAGCCCTGTCCTTCGACTTATATAACATAGTATGTTATGTAGCCTTAAAATATTTTCCCAATGAGGTTTTTACTGCACTAAAGTACTAAACATCATTTCCGGGAGAGTCGGGTAAAAAATAATTACCGACCTTGACCGATATTTATCATTTACGGGCGCATCCGAATTGAGCTAACGGTCAACCACCATTCCCAATTGAGCCCTGCGGTTAAGCAGGTAATTTTCAGTGGTCCTGAAGAGAGGCAAAAGCGACCCAACCATCCAAAGTACGAAACTATGAATTGAATAAACGCACAATTATCTTCTTGGATCTAGTAAAAGATAGAATTTCAAATTTATTTATTTCAACCAAAAATGATGACTTTTTTACCATAAAAGATTAATTTTTAATAAAAAGGACGAGTTTTATGTAAAACAATTTTGCCACAAAATAATTCAACTTTCAACCAAAT
Organism: Andricus grossulariae; assembly: GCA_011634705.1. Lineage (NCBI taxonomy): Eukaryota > Metazoa > Arthropoda > Insecta > Hymenoptera > Cynipidae > Andricus > Andricus grossulariae. The sequence goes on along the minus strand of JAABKJ010000344.1, from coordinate 20,871 downwards.
AGTGGAATTTTTAACCAAATTGTTTAATTTTCAACCTACAAAGATAATTTTTTAACCAAATGGTCAAATTTTTAATAAAAAAAGAGCCTTTTTTCAACCCGAAAAATAACATTCTCCACAAAAAAGTGAATTTCAAACAAAAAATGTATTCGTTCATAGTTAAACAAGAAAAAAAACGAATTTTCAAAAAAATAGTTAAGTTTTCAATCAAAAAATTGAATTCTCGACCTACAAAGATGAATTCTCAATAGAAAAATGTGAGTGGTGATATTTCAAACAAACAAAAAATAATAATGAATAAATAAAATTTCTGCCAAAAGAGATGAATTCTAAAACCGAAAAGACGAATTTTCAACAAAATACATGAATTTTCAAAGAAAGAGTTGAATTTAAAAAAATAGTAAGTCAACAAAACAGTTCCACTTTTTACTAAATAGATGAATTTTAAACCTGCAAAGATGAATTCTCAATTTAAAAAATGCAATGGTTGATATTTCAACCAAAGAAAAAAAAATAGAATTTCTGCCAAAAGAGATAAATTTTAAAACTAAAAAGACTCATTTTTAACGAAATACATGAATTTCGAATCAAATTGTTGAAGTTGCAACTAAAAACGATCAATTTGCTACAAAACATGAAAAAGTTTAATTTTCAGCAAAAGAAATTAGTTTTCAACAAAACAGATGAATTTAAAAAAAACAAAAATTTCATTAAAAAAAGAAGAAAAATTTCATCCGAATTGTTGAACTTTTAAGCCAAAAGACGAATTTTCTGTAAAACACTTGAGTCTTCAACCCGAAAATATCAATTTTCTACAAAAAAGTTCATTTTAAACCAAAATGTTGGATTTTTAACAAGAAGAGGAAATTTTAAGCCACGTAGATTAATTTTCTAACAAAAAATTGAAAAATTACATTTTAAATTGAAAAAATTAAGTTGAAACAAAAAATAAATGACTTTCAAAAAATTAGATTTTTAACGCAAGAAATAAACCTTAAACGAAAAAAAAAACAAAGTAGTAAATTTTACCGAAGAAGTTGAATTTTGAAATAAAAAATATCAATTTTCTACAAATAGTGTAACAGTAGAAATTCTAACCAAACAGATTTTGAGTTGAAATCAAAAACCATTAAATTCAACCAAAAAAGATAAAATTTCAAAATAATGGTTGAGTACTAACCCAAAGAAGATTAGTTTTCAACCAAAAACATTTACTTTTTATCTAAGTAGAGATGAAATTTCTAATAAAACAAATGAATTTTCTATCCGAAAAGACAAATTTTCAACAATAAAATTGTTGAATTCCCAGTCAAGGAAGATGAATGATTAATTATAAATGAATGTGAATATGAATTATGAAAATTAATCATGAATTATTAATAATTTTTAATAAAAAACGGTTGAACTCCAACCAAAATTATTGCATTCTCAACCAAATAGTTCAATTTTAAAGCCAAGAAGACGAAGTTTTAGAAGACAGTTGAATTTTCAACCCAAAAGTGGAATTTTTAACAAAAAGGTGAATTCTCAACCGAAAATGTACTGCTTCATATATAACAAAAAAAATTTTTGATAACATATTTAGGTTTTCAACCAGAGAGTTGAATTCTCGAAAAAATAATAAAATTTTTGCAAAATAGTTGAATTTTGAGCCTACAAAGATGAATTCTTAACAACAACAAAAATGTAATGGGTGACATTTTAACCAAAAAAGACAACTTTTCTGCCAAAAGAGATGAGTTAAAAAAAAAGAATTTTCTACCAAAAATACACATTTTTATAAAAATTCATGAATTCTCCACGAAATAATACATTTTCAATCAATAAGATAAATCTTCAGCCAGAAAAAATAAATTTTTAACAAAGTAGTAATTTTTACACAATAAGTTGAATTTTAAAATGAAAAAATCAATTTTCAACGGATAATGTATTATTAGATATTTCAACTAAAAAACATTTAAATTTTAAATAAAAAATTGTTGAATTTTCAAATGAATGGTCGAATTTTTGATCGAAAAGACGAATTTTTTAGAAAAAACTGAAATTTTCAACCCGAAAATCTGAATTTTCCACAAAAGGGTGAATTCTAAACAAAAATGTACTAGTTCATATTTAAAAAAAATATTGAAGAATAGTTGAGTTTTCGAACAAAAAATTGAAAATGTACTATTTGATATTGAAAAAAAAATTTCAATAAAATAGTCAAGTTTTCAACCAGAGAGTTGAATTCTCAGAAAAAAAATGTTACAAAATAGTTGAGTTTTGAACCTACAAAGATGAATTCCTAACAAAACCAAAATGTATTGGGTGACATTTTAACCAAGAAAGACAACATTTCTGCCAAAAGAGATCAATTAAAAAAAAGAATTTCTCACAAAAAAAGACAAATTTAAGAAAAAAATACATGAATTCTCAACAAAATAATTAAATTTTCGACAAACTAGATACATTTTTAACTAAATAGTTGAATTTTTAACCTAAAAAGATGAATTCTCAACAACAAAATGTTATGGGTGACATTTCAACCAAAATAGATAACATTTCTCACAAAAAAGATGAATTCAAAAACCCAAAAAGACGAATTTTCCATTTTTACCAAAAAAAAAGAGAAAAGTTCAAACCAAGAAGATCAGTTTTGTATCAGAAAAGACAAATTTTCAACTAAAACTATGATACTTCAACTAAAATGATAAATTCACATTTTTAATTTAGAACATTAGGAAAAAAAAAATTTTCAACCAATAAGATGAATCTTCAACCAGAAAAAATCCATTTTTTTACAAAGTAGTAATTTTTACACAATAATTTGAATTTTTAATTGAAAAAAATCAATTTTTAACGAATAATGTATTAGTACATATTCCAACTGAAGAAATATTTTAATTTTGAATCAAAAACCGTTGAATTCAACTAAAAAATACGAATTTTCATAACAATCCTTGAGTCCTCAAACAACGAAGATTAGTTTTAAACGAAACAGTTCCTCTTTATTCAAAGAGATAACATTTGTAATAAAACACATAAATTTTCTGAACAAATTTCTTAATTTTCACCCTACAAAAATGAATCTTCGAACAAATGTTTTAATTTTTTATCGAAAAGACCAATTTTTCAGAAGAAACCGAAATTTTCAACCCGAAAAGCTGATTTTTCAACAGAAAGGTGACTTCTAAACCAAAAATGTACTAAATAGTTCTTATTTAAAAATAATACATTTTCAAACAATTTTTCATTTTTCAACCCAAAAAAGATAAAATTTCTACCAAATTAGATGCATTTAAAAAAAAGACGAATGTTTAACAAAATACAAGAATTTCCAACCAAAAATGCAAAATATTAAGTTTCTGTAAAAGAAATTAATTTTCAACCTAACAAATAAATTTTTGCAAAGTAGTAACTTTTACCCAAGAAGATGAATTTTCAAATAAAAAAGATAAATTTCCAACAAATAATATAATAGCGAATATTTGAATCAAAAAAGATTTTTATTTCAAATCAAAAACCGTTGAATTTAAGAAAAATACACAAATATTCAAGACAATACTTAAATCTTGAATAAAAAATTATTAGTTTTCAACCAAACAGTTGCTTTTTATTTGAAAAAAAATTTTGTTCACAAAAAGAAAATTTGTTAATAAAATGCATGAACTTCTAACCAAGTAGTTGAATTTCTAAACAAAAACAATCAATTTCTAACCAAAAATGGAATAGTTGAATTTTCATTTAAAGGAAAAATAATTTTCAATAAAAAAAAGAATCTTCAGCAAAACAGTTGGATTTTCCATCAAGTTGTGGAATTTTTAAGCCAAAAGACGAATTTGTTACAAAGCAGTCACATTTTTAACTAAACTGTTGATTTTTCCACTAAATTATGAACTTTTAACCCAAAAAGTTGAATATTTGATAAAATTGTAGCCCATGTAAGACAGCATCAAAAAATCGTTGCCCCTTTCAGGTTTTTTTAAATGCAATCACTACAATTGAAAAATATAAATAAAGTGGAATCCATCGCCTTATTATATTCAAATAAAAATTTTATTTTAAATCATTGAGAGAGCTTCTTCACCCCCTTCCCTATACATTTTTAGAAGAAAATTCACAATTGCCCCCTCCAACAAATTTTCCGGATACACCCTTATGTACAATTTGAATGTTTCGTTTTGAAGTTGTCGAATTTTGATTTTTTCTGCATTTCAAGTTGTTTAATTTCTTTGTTTTGTTGAAAAATTAGGTATTTGGTTGAAAATTTGTCTTTTCCAGTTGAAAATTCATGTATTTTTTTGAAAATTCGTTTTTTGTAGTAAATTAATCTTCTTGGTTGAAGATTCAACTATTCCAGTTAAGGATTCATAATTTTGGTTGAAAATTCGTCTTTTTTCATTATTTTTGTTGGAAATTCATTAATTGAAAATTTAACTATTCCGTTTTTCGTTGAAAATTGATCTTTTTTAGTTAAAATGTCAACTATTTGGTTGAGAATTCATATATTTTGTTGAAAAATCGTCTTTTTTGGCAGAAAAGTAAACACTTCGGTTGAAAATTCAACTATGTATTTGGCTAAAAAGTAATCTATCTTGTTGAAAATGTAATATTTTTACTTGAAACAATGTCGCATGAGGTAATATGTGACATGGGGTAATGTGGCACATCGGGTCAATGTCTTTGGTTTTCATAGTATATTTAGGGTTATATCGGGCAATATGTAACACGAGATAACAAGGCACATGGCATAATATAATTTGGGTAATGTCATTTGGGATACATGGAACACGTGTTAATATGGTACACAGGGCAATGTGGGACATAAGGTGTATGTTTTTGATAAGCGTAACATATATTTAGTACAATATTGTTCTATATTTTCTAAAAGCATCTTAAATTCCTGAAACAGCTACGCATCAAGATCATTTTATAATCCAGAAAGACAATCAATAACGAAAACTTCAACTGACTTTATATGATATAAACAAATTTATAAACAAAATAATTCAAAACGACTGAAATTTTTCGGACCTTTTTATTTGTTATACAGCATCGGTATATGTGAAATATCTGGTTCCCTATTTGGAAAATAACTTTCTGAAATCCTTCTCTAAGTTATAGCTATTTTTTATATTTTTATTTTAATGCATGAGTATGTGATTAAAAAGCTAAAAGCCCAATATCTCGCTTAATGCAGCTGTTATTTTCGAACATTAGCCATCGATAAACAGCCAGTGCGTTTCTTGTCGTAAAATTTTATGCGGAAGCCCGACTCACTTCATAAATAGGGGCTGTATTGTCACACGAACAATGTATCTAACACATGCAATGAACGACACAACAATGTAAAAGCATTGCACAATGTACTGTACATGAGGGCACGAGACTATCGAATAATTTTCTAGATTTACGATTTTAGCGTAAGTATCTCGGTTATGATTTGTGACGAGCGACCCCGAGGTTATAAAAAAATATTCTTATCTACCTACTAATACCACTATATATTCTCTATTACTTTAACTTTAACTACAACTATATTCCATGGAGAGATTAGCTTTATCCGGATTTTATTTTCTTCTTTATCTATCCCTAACTACCACCCTTTCCTTCCCATTTTTTAAATTTGTTTAAAAATTATTTTTGTTAGGCTGTTCCAAAAAAAGGCTTTCGTTTTTTTCTCAAATGGTGCACAAAGTTTTCTTTTTAGAGTCAAAATGACCCCTGATTTTTGGCAGATCGAAAAAATATATTTGGGTCATATTCATGTAAATAAAGTTTTTAACATAGATATAAGTTGAATTTTTTACGAAAGACTGATGAGCTTACTCAAGCGTGATAGTAATAATATTAATAAAAAATTTGACACAATTTTTACAAATTTGAAAATTTGTATATTAGGCACATAAAATACTTAGAGCCTTTTAATTTCCTTGACAAATTTGAGACCCCTCATCTTACGTTATTTTTCCGTCTAAATTTTTGTCGTGAATTCATTTAGGAGTCATTTAAAAATAACGTCGAACGGTTGAGGGGGGGGGAATTTGCTGAAATTTTACTGTTTCTCATTAATCAAGAAAGAAGTTCAACTTTCAAAGAAATAGTTGTAAATTTTTAAACAAAAAAGATTAATTCGAAACAAAAAATGTAATAGTTGATATTTTAACTAAGAAAATATTTAAATTTCAAATTCAAAAAAGTTGAATTGAATGAAAAAAGACGAATTTCCAATAAAATACTTGAATCCTCAACAGACTAAAATTTCTTAGTCAACAAAAAAAATGTCAGCCCAATATGTAGAATTTTCTACTAAGGAGATTAATTTTCTAATATAAAAGACTATATGAGCCAAGAAGATGAATTTTCTGATAAAAAGACGAATTTTAAGTAAATAACATGAATTTTTAACAAAATAGTTGAATTTTTAATTTTTAAAAGAATAATTTTCAAAGAAAAATGGAATAGTTGAATTGTTATTTGAAAAAATTAATTTTCAATATAAAAAACTAATTTTCTACCAAACAGTTCAATTTTATATCAAACTATTAAATTTTTACGATAAAAGGACGAATTTTCTCTACAAAACAGTTGAATTTTTAACCGGAAGATATCATGTTTCAACAACAAAGGTAGTTTTTAATAAAAATTTTAAAGTTTAAATTAAACGAATTAATTTGTAACCCATGAAGAAATTTTCAAGAAAATACAACAATTTTTAACAAAATAGTTGACATTTTAAGTAAAAAGATTAATTTCTTACCAAAAAGAAGAATTTTCAACCAATTACATAAGTTTTCAACCAAATTGTTAGATTTTTAAACTAAAACAATCAATTTTTGACCCGAAAATAGAATAGTTAAATTTTCACTTTTAAAAATTGATTTTCAATAAAAGAAAGAAATTTCCTACAAAACAGTCGAATTTTCTAACAAATTGTATTTTGTAGACAAAAGAGTTGAATTTTCAACCTAAAAATATGAAATTCTAACAAAAAAAGTTCATGTTCAACCAAATTAACCAAAGAGATTAATTTTCTGCTAAAATTACGAATTTTTAAAAAACGACAAAAATTGTTCAAGTAGTTCAACTTTTAATCGAGGAGTGGAATTTTCAAACTTAAAAGATGAATTTCAAATAAACAATATAATATTTGATATCTCGTACATAAAAGATTTGTACTTTAAATAAAAAACTATTGAATTTCCCCAAAAAAGGTGAATTTTCAACAAAATGGTTAAATCTTTGATCAAAAAGGATTAATTTTGTATCAAACAGTTGCATTTTGAACCTAAAAATTTATTTTCTACTAAAAAAGACGAATTTTCATCAAAATGCAACAATTGTTATTATAATTTTCACTCAAGAAGAATAATTTTCTACCAAGAAAGAAGAATTTTCAACAAATTTGCAACCAAATAGTTAAATTTTCAATCTAAAAAAATTAGTTTTTACATAAAAGTGGAAAAGATAAATTGTGAATAAAAAATATCAGCTTCCAACAAAAAAAGTCTTCTACAAAACAGTTGAATTTTCAACCCGAAAATATGAAGTTTTCACAAAAAAGTTAATTTGCAATAAAATGGTTAAATTTGAAGTTAAAAGATTAGTTTTTCTCCCAAAAAGTAAATTTCTAACAAAATACATCAACTTTCAACTAAATAATTGACTTTTCAAATTAGAAGATTAATTTTATACCAACGGAGATGAATTTTCAACAAACTACAAAAATTTGCAACTAAATAGTTGAATTTTTATTATTTTTAACCTTTTTAACAAATCTTTTTAACAAGAAAAAAAAACATTTTTACCCAAAAATGAAATAATTAAAATTTCATTTGAAAAAATGATTCCTCAATAAAAAAAAAAACAATTTCCTACAAAACAGTTGAATTTTCTACAAAATTGAAGAATTTCTCAGACAAAAAGACGAATATTCTACACGAAAGAGTGGAATTTTTAGGCTCGAAAGATTAATTTCCAATTTTAAAGCAGAAAGACGAATTTTCTGTAAAACAGTTGAATTTTCAACTCTTAAATATGAGCCTCCGATCCATGTCGCTGATCAATCTCTCTAGCAAGCACCCCAGGCGAAGAGCTTCACAAAGATAATTACCGAAATTGGTAAAGTTGTTTAAAATATTTACAAGTAGTATCATCTAAATGAAGTCTAAGTCTAAAGTTCTTGTTGGAAATTTTTGCGAAAGCAATGTGTTTTACTCCACTTTTCTTTCCTCTCTTCTTCAGTATTTACCCTCTAGAGTCTGGGATCTTTAACTCGTTTCGAGTCCGGAGCTCAGTAAATACTCGACGGTGACGTTAATGAATGTTTTCGCGTTTTGCGAGGGTTTTCTCTCCCACCAATGCCAGATGAGATGGAAGATCGACTTGTTTTTCGGCAATTTCTTCGCTCCTGAAAACGCAGTGCAGCTCCTTTCTTTCGACAGGGGATGGTGCCATTAACCTTGTCACGAGGAAGAACCCGGCATTCGAGTGATTTTTCCAGCTCAAGGATTTTGATCGATCGGACTTAAATTTACTTTTCCCACCAGCAACATCGTTTCGCTCGCTCCATCTTCTTTATGCCAAGGACGCTTGTTGCTGACGTTAATTATATTTATATCAAAATCTCTCACTCTTCACAATCCTTTCAATTTTTCATAGTAATGACATTTCTAGATGAGATTTCAAATCTAAGAACATTAGGAAATTATGCAGACATTTTTAGGGTTTTGTAGTTCCCGGCAGAAACCCTCATGGTTTCGGCCAGGTGACTGTCCATCGTACTTTTTTCACGATATTCGAGACGAGGTTCGAGTTTCGAAACGAGATTCGAGAAGTGCTTCGAAACAAGTTTCGAGAAATGATTCAAGACGAGATTCGAGAAATGATTCGAGACAGGAGTCGAGAAGTGACCCAAGACGGGATTCGAGAAGTGACTCGAGACGGGATTCGAGAAGTGATTCAAGACTAGATTCGAGAAGTGACTCGAGACGAGATTCGAGAAGTAACTCGAGACGAGGTGCGAGAAGTGACTCGACACGAGATTCGACAAGAGACTCGAGACGAGATTCGACGAGTGATTCGAGACAAGATTCGACAAGTTACTTGAGACAAGATTCGACAAGTGCTTCGAGACAAGTTTCGAGAAGTGACTCGAGACGAGATTCGAGAGATGATTTGAGGCGGGAGTCGAGAAGTGACTCAAGACGGGATTCGGACTCGAGACGGGATTCAAGAAGTGATTCAAGACTAGATTCGAGAAGTGACTCGAGACGATATTCGAGAAATAACTCGAGACGAGATGCGAGAAGTGACTCGACACGAGATTCGACAAGAGACTCGAGACGAGATTCGACAAGTGACTCGAGACGAGATTCGACAAGTGACTCTAGACGAGATTCGACAAGTGACTCGAGACGAGATTCGACAAGTGACTCGAGACGAGATTCGACAAGTGACTCGAGACGAGATTCGACAAGTGACTCGAGACAAGATTCGAAAAGCGACTCGAGAAGTTACTCGAGACGAGATTCGAGAAGCGATTCGAGACTAGGCTCGAGAAGTCTTTTGAGCCGAGATTCGAGACGAGATTCGAGACGAGATTCGAGACGAGATTCCATACTTTGTTGCAAATTGAAAGATAATTCTTTTGGTTAAAAAAAAGATACATCTCTTCATGTGAAAATTCAACAATTGTTGTTATAAATTAACTTTTTTTATTTTGTCTTTTTGGTTTGAAAATTCATCTATTTTGGTTGAAAATACAACTGTTTGGTTGAAAATAAATCGGTTTTTGTTGAGGATTTAACCAATTTTTTGTAAATTCTTACTTTTTCGTGTAATTCAACTATTTTTTTACTTAAAATTAAAATCGTTTTTGGTTGACGTATAAACTATTAGATTTTTCGTTGAGAATTCATCTTTATTGGTTGGAATTCTACTACCTGATTGAAAATTCAACTACCTTCTTAGAAATTTATTTATTTTGTTGAAGATTTATCTCAACATTTAAAATTGATTTTTCAAGTTACAGAGTTAGATCTTCAGGTTGAAAATTCTATTCTTTTGTAGAAAAGTCGTCTTTTTAGCTTAAAAATCGTCTTTTCGGGTTGGAAATTACTTTTTTTAACTGTAAATTCAACCTTACGACTTTGGCTTGAAAATTGATCTTTTTTAATTGAAAATTCATGTAATTGGTTGAAAATGTATGTAGTTTGTTGAAAATTCGTCTTTTCAGCTTGAGCATTTATCTTTTGGGGTTGAAGAATCATGTCTTTTAGTAAAATTTTATCTTTTTTAGTTGCAAATACAACTTTTTAGACAAAGGCAATTCTGTTTTGGGTAAGGATTCAACTTTTTTGTTGAAAATTCCGTCTTCTTTGGTTGAAAATTCATCTCTTTGGTGGAAAGTTAATCATTCTTAGTTTAAAGTTCAATATATCTCGGAATGAAATATTAAGAATATGGTATCTGCATTTCATTTATTTATCTTATTCGAAGACAAGATTGAAATTTATTCGAAACGAGTTTCGAAACGAGATTCGAGACTAGACTTAAGACCAGATTCGAGACGTGATTTGAGACGAGATTCCAGACGAGATTCAAGGCGAGATTCAAAACGATATTCAATACGAGACTCGACTCGAGATTCGAGACGAGATTCGATACTATATTCAAAACGAGACTCGAGGCACAATTCGAGACGAGATTCGAGACGAGATGACATAAGTTTAAGAAATTTTTAAAAATTTTAAAATATTTCAAAAATTTATTCTTTATTTTATTTCCCTAATTTTGTGAAAAAGCTCTATTTCCCTGTTTTGAGAACATTTATTGATGTGAAATCGGTTAATCCTAAATTGTCCTAGAATTTAAATTTTTAAATTTTAATTATACCTGGAGCCTTCGAGAAGAATACAATTTTTAGCGAAAAAATAGTTGAAACTTGTCCTGGAATTAAGAGGATGGATCTTTCTTATAATTAGTTTTTAAATGTTAAATGTCAATATCTTGGAAGATGAACGTCTACTAAATGTAAATGACTATCTTCTTAATTTGACTTTACCGACTACCTGGATAAAGGATACATTAGATTAGAGAAATTCGTCTATAATTATGGGCTCTGATGTGATAGTAAAACGGGAAACCTTCAAATTGGATTATGATTTATGGGGTCCCTTACGAGCAGGAAGTCTATTAGGCCTCATTAGTACAGGATACCTTGAGTACCTCGTTACACGTGCTCGATGACACTATCAACGCGTGAACCTAAACTAAAATTTACAACCTCGTTAGTTAGTATACGTGACTCGGAATAGTGCCATGTTTACTAAGCTCAAAAAGTGGATCTCAAAAATCAAATGAGTGACGGTCTTCACTGAATATTCAGTGAAAACCCACTGAATGATTTGAGGAATAATCAGTCGAAAAAACCACTGAATAACCAGTCTAATTCACTGATTATTCAGTGAAAGCCTAGTAAATAAGTAAACGAATCCACTTAACAATCTGAGGAATAATCAGTTGAAACACCCACTGAATAACCAGTCAAATTCACTGATCGATCCGTATTGCCCATTGAATAACTAATCGAACTTACTGAATGATTTAAGGAATAATCAGTCGAAACCCCCACTGAATAACCAGTCTAATTCACTGATTATTCAGTGAAAGCATAGTGAATAAGTAAACAAATTCACTGTATAATTTAAGGAATAATCAGTAGGAAAACCCACTGAATAACCAGTTAAATTCACTGATCAATCCGTATTGCCCATTGAATAACTAATCAAATTGACTGAATAATTTAAGAAATAATCAGTCGAAACCCCCCACTGAATGACCAGTCTAATTCACTGATTATTCAGTGAAAGCCTAGTGAATAAGTAAACAAATTCACTGAATAATCTGAGAAATAATCAGTAGAAAACCCCACTGTATAACCAGTCAAATTCACTGATCAATCCGTATTGCCCATTGAATAACTGATCAAATTTACTGAATATTCTGAGGAATAATCAGTAGAAAAAACCAATGAAAAACCAGATCAATTCACTGATTAACCTGTGAAAGCCCATCGAATGATTAATCAAATTTACTGAATATTCCGACGAATAATCAGTGGAAAAACCCCACCGAATAACCAATCACATTTACTGATTATTCAGTGAAAGCCTAGGGAATAAGTCAACCAATTTACCAAATATTTCGAGGAATAATCAGTAGAAAAATCCACTGAATAGCCAGTCAAGTTCACTGATTAATCTGTATTGCCCATTGAATAACTGATCAAATTCACTGAATGATCTGAGGAATAATCAGCAGAAAAAAAACAATGAAAAACCGGTCCAATTCACTGATTAATCTATGAAAGCCCATCGAATAACTAATCAAATTTACTGAATAATCAGACGGATAATCAGTGGAAAACCCCCACCGAATAACCAACCAAATTCAATGATTATTTAGTGAAACCCTAGTGAATAAGCAAACCAATTTACTCAATAATTCTAGGAATAATCAGTCGAAAAATCCACTGAATAACCAGTCAAATTCACTGATCACTCCATATTGCCCATTGAATAACTAATCAAATTTACTCAATGATCTGAGAAATAATCAGTAGAAACAACCAATGAAAAACCAGTCCAATTCACTGATTATTCTATGAAATCCCATCGAATAACTAATCAAATTTACTGAATAATCCGAGGAATAATCAGCAAAGAAACTCACTCAATAATCAGTCAAATTGACTAATTAATTAGTGAAGCGCATTACATAACTAATCAAATTTACTGAATCATCCGAGGAATAATTAGTTTTAACCCACCAACTAACTAGTAAATTTCACTGATTAATCAGTTCAAGTCATTGCAATAATAATCAAATTTACTGATTTATTCGAGGAATGATCAGTAAAAACTCACTGGATAACTAGGCAAATTCACCGAATAATCAGTCAAAGATTATTGAATGAATAATCAAATTTACTAAATAATCCGAGGAATAATCAGTGAAAACCCACTGAATAACCTTTAAAATTCACTGATCAATTACAGTAGGCCTATTGAATAACTAATCACATGTACTGATTAATCCGAGGAATAATCAGTGAAACTCACTGACTAACCAGTCAAATTGACTGATTAATCAGTGGAAGCACATTAAAGTATTAATCAAATTTACTGATTATTCATTGAATTAATCAGTAAATTTGATTGATGATTCATTGGGCTTTTACATAAAATTTAATTATTTAGTTAAAAAATTTACTTTTTTCCTAAAAATTTATCTTTTTTTGGTCGAGAATTCAATGGTGTTGTTGAAAATACATCTTTTTGGGTTGCAAATTCATCTTTCGTGGTGAAAAAGTTCGTCAGAAAAAGTCAGGGCATTTTGAAAATAAAGTTTTCCGGCCTCCCTGGAACTTGTTCACTGAAGTAATTTACTACCGATATTCACTAATTAGGCAGTGAAAATCTTACTGATTTGGTTTAGTAACACACTTAATATTTTTGTAAATTCTTCCTTTTCCTTCTTTTTAACTTTTTTGAGGGTTTCATAGTACCGGCCAGAAATCCTTATAGTTTCGGTTGGGTGTCCGTCCGTCCGTGCGTTGTCCTTTCTTTCCAGGAGGGGTAATAAAGGGAGGAGATGGAGTGAAAGTCAGAGGAGGAGAGCACGTGTGAGTGAGGGTGACTTGGGAAGGGGAAATAGGGAAGGGAAGTAGGGTAAGGGTAGAGGCAGCAGGGAAAGTAGGGGAAGTAGGAGAAGAAGAATAAGTAGGGGCAGTAGGGGAAGAAGAGTAAGTAGGGGAAGTAGAGGAAGTACCTGGCTTGGAAATGTTTTTTTTTTCTTCAAAAAGTGGTCCTCTAAATTAAAGTCTTTACTACTCCCGCTTATCGAAGATTGACGACTTTCTAGAACTACTGGAAAAGGTTTAACACATTTTCAATTTGGAGGTGAGATGAAAGTACAAACTTTTAAGGTTTTGTAGCACTCGTCAGAAACCCTTATATATAAGGTGTCCTTCCGTTCGTAGTACTTCTTACCCGAAAAGGGAGGGAAACAGAGAAATTTTTGAAAAGGAAAGTGTAAAAAGTGAGAGGAACGGAAGTATAGAAAGTGACAGGAAGCAGTGTGCAGTAAATTGAAGCATGAGGAGGGTCAGTAGAGGAGAGGTAGTAGGGATGTGAGGGTGAGTAGAGGAGGGGCAGCAGGAAAGTGAGGGTGAGTATAAGAGGGGAACAAGGGAGAATTAGGGATGAGGAGGTGAGGTTGGGAAGTAGGGGAAGGGTGAAGTAGGGAAGTAAGAGGTACGGGATTATGGGTGGGAAGGGGAAGTAGGCGAAAGGACTGTGGTAGGGGAGGGTGAAATTTTAAGTTAACGTCTTCAGTAACTTCCTATTAGGTTACAAAACTCTTTTTATAGGCTCTGGGGGGTTTTGTTCTGTACAATAATCGTCGGCTTTACACCGACGAGCGGAAGGTTCGTTTCACCCGCGTAAAACGGTTGGGGGGAAAGAAACTGTCGTCTCGGAAAGCGCGTGAAAGAAGGGTTGCCAACCACTGGTGGGCTTTACACCGACGAGCGGAAGATTAGTTTCACGCGCGTAGAACTGTTGGTGGGAGAGAAACTTTCGTCTCGGAGAGCAAGTGAAAGGGGGGTTGCCAACTTATAACATTTATGTACTCCAGCTGATGGAAACTGTCGGTAACGTAGATCATCAAAGGTATTGATGCACAGTTACCGGCAGTTTTGATTAGCTGGAATATCTGAATTTTATGAGTTGGCAACCCTTCTTTCACGCGCTTTTCGAGGCGAAAGTTTCTCTCCCCCCATCCGTTCTACGCGCATGAAACTAACCTTCCGCTCGTCGGTCTAAAGCCAACCACTGATATATAACTTTTTATTCTCACTTTGTACTCGCCAAAGAAAATCGAAAAGAAAGATATTCTTCAAGCCTGAAAAGGGGCGCATCCTGTTTATCATGATCCACCCCTTCCGTTTCGATTCTCAAGAAGCAACAGTTAACTTTCGGAAGAAGCAACCCCTCGAATTCAGAGCAGTGGCAGGTACGTGGGCGATATGGCAAATTGATTCGGTTGAATATAAAAGAGAGGATTCTCCGATTCAACTCCACGTCCCCTCCCAACAACATTTCCAGGGATACAGTACCAAAAGGATATCGCGACTCTTTGAAGTGACTCTACCTCGCTTCAGAAATACTGTTATACTGACAGAAGTTTAAAGTACAGAAACGAGAGAGAGTAGAAAATAAATAAATAAAAGGATTGGGATGAAATAAAAAAAGGGTGGGGAGGGTGTGGGGAAGTGGAGGATGAAGCGATAAAAAGAGTCTAAAAACCAATGGTATCCCTTTTGAATATTCGCGTGGGTTAGGTTAGGTTTAGAATTGGATAGGACAGCTCTGATAACATAAAGAGCGACAACGGAAACTGGATTGCCGCAATACTTCCAGATTTACTGGAAAAGGTTTCCGAAAAATATATCCTATGTGAAATTCGAGACGGAAAAAGTAAAACGAAAAAGTGTGAAAAAGATTGAGTTTGTCAAGCTTGTTGTATGTTCAGAATTTTTCACAAGTTGGTGGAACTCGAATGCAAGTTTTTCAATTTTGTGATAATATTTTTCTTCGAAAATTGTCAATCTATTCGCTAAACTACTCTGGGGCGTTACAAAAGGTTTGAAAAGTAGAGCAAAAAAAAATTATTTGTACTATCTAAATTTGAATCAATGAAAATTCACTGGGAATCAGTAACTATTTAATGAATTTATATTCATATTTCACTAGTTTTCCAACTGAAAAGTTACTGAAATTTTCTTAAATTTCTATTAGGAAGCCAGTTAAAAATTACTGACATTTTTGTAGTATAATTTTTTTTTAAGTTTTCATGCCATCATAGAATACAAATCGTAAATAATTTTTTATTTTCATCCCCATAGTCCTCTTTTATATGGTCTTTGAAGCTGACTTTCAATTTTTGGCAGCTTATTTTCATACAAATTTTTTGTTATGAATAAAATATTACTTTCCATCGATAATAAAATGTTTGAAATCATCGTTTAAGCAGTTTATTATTCTTAAATAGAAATTTTCTATAGAATAGAGGAAAAATGTCTCGATTTTTTCTGAATTTTCCAATTGTTTCCAACTGTTCGGTTGAAGTCAGGAAGTAATTAATTGAATTTGACGAAAATAATTGTTCAAACATTTTATTATTATTTACAATAATATTCTCCTAAAATAATGCTAGAAAAATGCAGTTTTTTTCTGGAATTTTTACCCTTTTTTTAATTTTTCAGTCACAGGGACGTAATAATTATTACCTCATTCATTATCATCAATTATAATTGATTAGAGCCAACAAAAATAATTATTTGAAGAATTTCTAATTGTTTATAATTTTTTTTCTCAGAGTAATGCTGGAAAGTTAGACTTTTATGTCAAATTTGTCAACTTTTATTATTCATAGTCACCAATAAAAATTTTTTAAAGAATTTATTATTGTTTATAGCTATATCTTGTCTTAGATCAATATTAGGAAGTTGCTGCTTTCTTTGTGGTTTTGGTTATGAACAAATAATAAATAAACATCAAAGAAAATTATTTTTTATATAGAGTTTCTTTTTTTCTGAATGTCAGCGAATAACATGTGAACATTTTTTTTTTACTTTCAAAAGAAAGTTTATCACAGATATACATATAAGATTTGATTGTTCAAAAATACGTAAAATACTTGAATGGCAGGATGCCCAATAAATATTGAAGTTTTTAAAAAATTTTCAAACTTTACCATCTGAATTTCTTCCTTTTGACAACAAAATATTACCAAACAATTTTTTTATCTTAATTCTTCTAAATTCACTCCATTTTTACTGAAATAAAATTAATTATTTTGAATTTTTACTTTTTTGTGATTCATTTAAATTCATTTGGAATCCATTCTGGGTTTTTATTAATTTATCCTGAATTCTTTCAAGTTCTTTTAAATTTTTAAAACTCTTTGGACTTCACTTGAATTCTCCGCAATTCACTCAATTCTACTCAATTCAGTGGATTTTTCTTACTTTTTGTTCAAAGAGACAACATTTTTCGAACAGAAAATTATTTAAAATAATAATAAATTGTCTAAACTATTATTTATTTTAACTTGCAATTATGATTGCCTTACTCTAATTGAAAAGTGAGCCAAAAGTGGAAAATTTCATTTTGAAAACTGCAACTTTCTAGCATCATTCTGAGGGAATATTATTATAAATAATAATAAATGGCTGAGACAATAATTTCTGTTGAATATAATTTATTATTATCCCTCTCTAACTAATTAGTTGGAAATGAGCTAGAAATTTTGGAAAAAAACAAATAATAATAAAAAACAATAATAAATTATTACAACAATTTATTTAAACATTCAATTATCACTAGAAAGTAGAATTTCATGTATCAGATACAATTTGTGAGAAAAAAACTGCAAAAAAGTTTTAATTAGCGTCAAAAACTAGCAAAATCCAATTTTTTACCTCTGAGTCAGGAAAAACTATTTAAAAAATTTTTGAAACCATTTTTTTCAAGATTTGAAAATTTCATGTGAGGCTATCCGTAGAACTCGAAAATTCGAATAATTTATCTAAACGACTTTTTTCGATTAAAGTAAAATTATTAGAGTTATAGCATTTTCAAAATTAAAAAAAAATTAAAATTGTTATCCAAACAAAGCACAATATGAAAAAAAAGAGTCCGGAGAAAAAAACGTTGATTTTTGAAAGCCCTACAATATTATCGTAACACCTTTTTGAATTTTCTTGAAAAATCGAAAATTCAAATTATAAATGCACAAAAAATAATAAAAAAACCAAAAGTTCCATTATGTGGTCAAACTATCCGAGATACAAAAAAAGATGACAAAACAAAAATTATGCACCTAAAAAATACCTAAAATTTGGTTGTGAAACACTCTTTGATAGGACACACAGTTTCTATTTTCTTCGTAAAAAACAACATTGCAAATAAAAAAATTAAATTTTTCGTCAAACAACACAAGCTGCGAAAATATGAATAGAGAAAAGTTGTTCAACGAAAAAATAGATACAAATTTGTTATTAATAATTTTTTGATAACGCGCGTTGTTTTTGTTTTAATCGTGAAAAATGACATTACCAAAAAAGCAAACTAACTTTTTGTAAAAAAGACACGAGGTAAAATAAAATGTTTGATAACAAAATTGTTTTTAAATTAGACTTCAAAATTTGCTCTTAAACTTTTTTTTTCTCACGATACACGTAATGAGAATGTGTACTTTAAAGACGAAGGAGCTTCAACAAAAGAGCATTCACAATCATTAAATTTCAGTTTTCAAGGACGAGCCGCACGCGCAGTGCACGATGAGAATTTTTTTTTTGATGTTTCAATTTCGGATGACTCCATATGCAGGAAATTATTACATTATTTACTTTGTCCTGCAAATCTCTGTTTGGATTTGTGCTTTCCCTATTCAGAATGAAATCCACTAAAACGATTCCCTATAGCTCAGAAGGTGGGGTCGTTATTGATAGAAATGGGCCCGACTTGAGGACAACAAAGTGGGATTAATTTCAGAAGAATACATGAATTGTGAAAAATAGGTAAAAGCACATATGGATAAATTTTATTAGAGCAATCTGGGGTAAAATAGTTTAATATATTCGTATATCCAAAATTGACATGTGCGAACCTTTACAGTTGAATCAACAAAATTAGATAAATCTGGATACCATTTTGCCACGTGCCATGTGGTCTCTATACGAAAATATTTTAACAATATGATTTCTTTGTATTTAATACCACTAGAAAATAAACACAAATTGTGGTCTAACTCAATTTTTTAAATAAAATATAAAATTAATATTGATGCAAAATTGTTGTATTCTATAGTGTCTATTATCTAAAATAAGTTAAAAGTTAGCAAGGACAATATTTTTTATAAAAATAAAATGTACTATGCTGTGAAATACAAAGAAAAAAAATAGAAATAGAAAATTCCCGAAATTATAAAATTGTCGATACATAAAAATTCCTGAATAATAAAACACTCGAAAAGTTTATAATATTATTGAATTTGAAAATTCCCGAATTTAAACAATAATAAAATTGCCGAAATTATACAAGGGCATTTCAAAAAAAATTATTATCATGTTTACAAGATATAGAATCTTTTAACATTTTTGGATTATGTGAGTGTTTTTGTTAAAATTTATTGATATTTTTAATAGAAAAATAATCAAACTTCAACGCATATTTATAATTTTTCAAGTAGTTCAGGTTATGTTGGCGTATTTCACCTGCCATTTTTAGTTTAAAACAAAACTTCATTAGATTTAAATCCAATTACTTTTGTTCAAAATAATAAAATTTTCCTATATTTAATTGTTCCTTGAAAAAATGAGACTGTTATAATAATAAATAAAATATTTGTTATTTTTCACGATTTTTCTGATGTAGCTAGGAGAATTGAAGTAAGTGGGATATAACAACATTTAAGGAATAATAAAGGGCTTGCTGTGAGAATGCTTCACTTTGTAAACCAGCCACTTAGTTTTCGTTAGCGACGTGAATTAGAATTCACCGTCCGAGCCAAATGAAAGTCACAGAAAAGTTTTTAATTTCATAATATGCAAATTGGCCCCGACTGCGTAATTAATTCCACTCGCATATTACCCATACGACCTCGGGCTTTTTTTGCTACCGCGAATGAGAACCGTTTTTCGTTTAAAATAATTTTTTAAATTCTAATACCAAATGAGAATGCAAATTATACAATACAATTACGAGAATCACCCCTTCTTCCCTACTTTTCCCCTTATCCACTTAACTCCCTGTTTTTCTCAAAATCCCCTATAATTCCTATATTTTAGAATTTATCTCAATTTTTTGTTTCATGATTAGCTTAGAAAAAATATGGTCAAACCCAAAAAATGAATAAAGCAAATTGTAAAGAATATGGGCAAAAAATATATATAAAAAGGAAAATCTAACATGATAGATTCAACAGGGCCGCTTTTATTATTATAACATTTAATTTATAAATAATATTTTATTTTCATACATATAACAAGTGGTGTTATATCTAATTTTCAATTTTATAAATTAAATCTCAGACAAATCCCCGAAAACTCTATGCTAATTGAGAAATATTCTTGGTTTTTAAATATTTTTTGCGCGGGTAATTTAAAACTTTCAAATTGACAAATGAATTATTGAAAATATTATACATATTTTATGCTAGTGCTTTCCGCTGGAAATTAGTATTTAAAAAAAATTGTAATATAAAATCAGAAAGTCCCAAAAAAGACTCAAAATTTATCAAAGTTTTAGCTTCTGTTAGTTTTTTCATCGGAAATTAGCGTTTTGAAACAAAAAAAATCATCATCAAGATGTTTGAAAAGGATTTGCAAATTTTGAAGAGTTTCACCTTATATTAACGTTTTTCAGAGTAAATCTGTTACTTTGAACTAAAATCATCCAATTTCGAGGAAGATTTATATCTTTTGTTCAAAATCTTCAAAAATCTACACTTTATCTTAAAGTTTTTTCAATTGTAAATTATTTTTTTCATCTTTTAAATATCTTTTAAAGCGATTTCATTTTTTAAAACCCGCGAAATAAAAAAAATAACCTAAGATCTACAAGATCCTTTTTTGACAATTTTGAAACACTTTTTCAATTTTCGCTTAAAGTTGATTTTTGTAGATAAAAAATAATTTTTAATTTGCCTAGGTACCTCAAGAAACTTTTTTTAATCTCTTGGATACACGATTTAGATTTTTTTTATAATTTGGTAATTTTCTAAAATTTCGTGATTTTCTACAATTTTTTAATTTTCTGAAAT